>QNGE01002032.1:82317-93535 GCA_008508345.1 Paragonimus westermani | reverse complement strand
AGCCACTGAACGCAGACATCGGTGGTCAAATACTTGAAGACGGTTCACGTCTTCTACCCTGAGCGGCCAGGTCTCTCTGCCGTAAAGTAATACGGCCCTCACCGTTGTCTTATATACACGACCTTTTAGCTTCAGAGAAATACCCCTCAATCGCCAGAGATGCCTCAACTTAGCGAATACCGCCCTAGCCTTGGAGATACGCGCTTCTATTTTATTCCCCACACCTCCACCGCTGCTGATACAGTTTCCCAGTTATACAAACCGGTCGACAACCTGTATGACTACATTATCCAACATCAAATCTACGTAGTCACAGCAATCCTGCAGAATCGCTTTGCATTTTGAGGTTACAAATCGCATTCCGAAGTATTCAGCAGGACTCGAAATAGGGTCTAGCATCGCTTGTGCCGATTGAAAGTTGTCAAACAGCAACACCTTGTCGTCAGCATAATCAAGATCGGTCAGTCTTTCACCAGATAGGAGGTCCACGCCGGCATCTTGTGAGTGCTGAAGACAATATCTTTCCCCCACTAAATACGGTGGGGTGACATTTGGACATATTCCGTTTTTGGAGTGTATCTTCTGTTACCGGAACGACTAAAATCCACCAACCAGCGGTTCATCTTTTGACTGACAACTCTGTGTTAAGCAAGCACGCCATTGCAACCACTCGTCAGTACAACACAAAAGGGTGTATGCAAAGTGTAACGTTATTCAGTTGTGCACATTATAAATCGCGAATCTTCTTGTACCGCATACGTTTGTGATCAATTTTAGTCGCTTGTGAGACTTACTTCTGGTAAGTATTTTCAACAATGTCCAGTCGTCGCGTGTTTTTCGAATGGATGTTCATCTTAGTGTTTGTGCCTGACTGTTCATGCCTTGCTTGACGGTTTTCACACAGGTGTGCGTATCGGCGAAGTTCTGGACAAGCGCTACGCTGTGTATGGTTACACTGGCCACGGGGTGTTCTCCAATGTGGTACGTGCTCGGGACGTAGCACGAGGCAACTTGGAAGTGGCCATCAAAATCATACGCAACAATGAAGTAATGTAAGTGAAATTTTGCGTCTTTTCGGTATGCTGCAGATGGTGAGCCGTCTTTCCGAATCCCCCTTATGAAGCGCAGTTACGCTTTTAAGAGTACTTTCCACGTGAGCCCGATGCTTATTTTTCTCCAGCTCGGATTACGCTCCGCGCCTATAAAACCGGTCTGCAAGCCTTAAGCTTTAGTGTCTTACAATCAACTTTTTGCGTTTTTTATCTTCACTTTACAAAGGAATGCCTCTGGCCTTATCATTGTTTGGATGCGATAGTTAAGGATGTCATTGGACAGCGACTTTCGCTGGGTCGGGACTGAATGTCTGATTGTACATCACGCAGTTAATTACAAAATGACTTTCAAAGTGGGCTGACTGGAACATGTATCTGAACGCAGAGCCTGCGATCAGCTGTAAGCAGTGTTCCGTCCACATCAACCAAACCCCCTGTTACCTATCGAATGTATATTCTTTATTTGTTTGCGATTACTGTGGTACAGTTTCAATATCTGTTCAAACCGTAGCTTGTACTCAACTTACGAACTAAGCTCACAGTGGCTCATTTGTCACTGCGTTGACTGAGAAACTCACGGCTCTCGATTTGAGTCCCTGTTGCTTCTAATGCGCTTGTTCGGGATTCGAATTACCCACCTACATGTGACAACACTTCGCGTGTTGATAACTTGAAACATAAACTGCAGATTTGACATTTTTGCGAACTGTGTGGTTAGTCACTCATTGATGCTTCGCGTCCATCCCAAAATATCCACGGGTTCACTTTTCATAATGACTCGGCTCGTGCCCCTCTGTTTAACTTCGACATCCATTTTGTAGGCACAAATCAGGTTTAAAGGAGCTAGAAGTACTGAAGAAACTCAATGACGCTGATCCAAACGATCGGTACCACTGTCTGCGGCTTTATCGACACTTCTTTCACAAAAATCATTTATGCATGGTTTTCGAACTGATGAGCCTCAATCTTCGGGAGGTTCTCAAAAAGTATGGGCGAAACATTGGGCTGCATATTGCCGCGGTTCGTTCTTACACTCAACAGATCCTTTTGGCTTTAAAATTGATGCGCAAATGTGGCATTCTACATGCGGACATCAAGCCAGACAACATATTAGTGAACGAGAACAAAATCCTGCTTAAACTGTCTGATTTCGGTTCGGCGTCGACTATTCAGGATAATGAGATCACTCCATATTTGGTTTCGCGGTTTTATCGTGCGCCCGAAATAAGTAAGTCATTTTATGCTTTAATTAACCATCGTTTCTCGCGCATTCTTTTTCAAAATGTGTTTACAAGCGCAGTTGTTTTGCGTATATACCTATTCACTTATCATACCAATCGTTTTTATCACCATGCATTCTTTGCTTTCTACCATCCTCTCACCACGTGCTCGTGTCATTCCGTGTGACATTAGGAGCATTGAATTCGTCCGAAAGTGAACTTTGCAACAACTCCACTGCCGTGCATGGTGGTCGCGCTGCCGACATCGCTGTTTGAGCCACATCCTATGGTAATCTCCTTGGTTGTAAGGGCTGATTTTTATTTTCCCTCTCTATCGTCATTAATCTGTTCCTCATTTCGGTTCGTTCGATTTCCCTTGTGATTCAGGTTATCGTCGATCAAGGTCTTGGTCGTTTGCCAAGCTACTTTTTGATGTAATCTTTTTACTTGAAAACAGCTTTGGGTACATCGGAGTTTTTAGTTTGTAGTAGACGTTAGGCTTGCGTTTCCTAATTCTTGTTGGTAGCATCAGCCTTTGACATCGATGTTTAATTACATTGCAACCGAGTTGTAAGTGTCATCACGCCATCTTAGCAAGGACACAACGCTACACTCAATCTGCCTCTGCTCGATCAACCGGCGAGCGTGTGGTAACTAACGCGTTCAAGCGGATGTTTAGTGTGGGAAGTAAAATTTCATTAACCAAACTCTTGAAATGGCGTGCAATGAATACCGTGTTCCCTTTGTTGTGGTGTCACACACAATCCGGATAGTAAACCCAGTGAAAAGGTGCGCAGTTTTATTTAAACTTTATTCTCGACTGAGAGTCGTTGGTTTAATTTTCGGGATGTCGTGCTGTGATGTTCAGTTTATCTCAGTTCATTCATAACGCCTAGCAGTCCTTAGGATAAGTTTGTTATGTGGATACTTGGTTAAAAAAGTACGAATTGCTCATTGCTCCACCTAGAGGAACAGTTGCTAGGTTTTTGTCGTCCTCGGAAAAGACCTTAGGATGTTGGGTTTTCAAAATCTAACTTGAATTTCTATTTTGTTTTGTATTCTGTTTGTTTGTCTCTGGGGCTATTATCCCTCGAATCCATTCCGTTTGTGACTTCTAGTGCATCCGTGTCGTTTGGCCAATCCATTCTCTTTTAGTTCTAGGCGTTCCATACGATCACAATATTGATCTCTGGTCTGCTGCCGTTACGCTCTTCGAATTACACACGGGCCACATCCTGTTCCCGGGAAAAACAAACAACGAAATGCTCCGACTGATGATGGAAGTGAAGGGCCGTGTGCCAAATCGTGTCGTTCGCCGAGGAACGTTTCGAGCACAGCATTTCGACGAACAGTGCAACTTTTTATATCATGAGGTGGACAAAGTAACGCAAAAGGTTTGTGCTAGTCCTTGTTCGACGGCTTTCGTGCTCATTATCGTTAGGTTGTTCTTCGTGCGGTTTTATTTTTCTACTCAGTATCGTTAAAGTGCGATCCGTTGTTGCAACGGGTGATCACCTATCATCGTCCGAAATGTCCACTTATATTCGACTCCCGGTCATGTTTTTTGTCTATTTTTATAGGAAAAGGTGACTGTTATTCGTAATTTGCAGCCAACTCGGGATCTGATGACTGAATTGCTTGGGGATACTAAACTGACCGACCCAGTTCTACGCAAAGTGACTCAGTTTCGCGATCTCCTAGAAAAAATGTTGGTGCTGGACCCCGCACGACGGCTACCTCTCTCGGAAGCTCTGCAACATCCTTTTATCACCGAACGCATGTCCGCGGAGAACAGTGTTCCTGTTCAACCTTCCTGAACTGCTGTGTCGTACATGCTCTGTAACATATGTAAAAAGTTTATCTTTATTTCAAATATTCAATGTTATGCTTACTCCCACATCGCTTACCTTCGGTTTCTTTATTACAGGCTACCAAAAAATTATCGAGGTTAGCTTGAAGCTGTGCTGGATTATCAAATTCCTACTATAATTCTGAACCGACTCGTACTCTTTACCGAGCTCATTGAGATAGGCAATCGATGACCAATCAAAAAGAACTACTGGCCGGGCTCGTTCTCGCTGTCGTGGGCCACATGAGTGGTCTCTTTTTTCTCGAGCAACGATCGTAACATTATTGGACTAAAAGATGTTCTGTACTTGGTTGTCCGGAATGCTCTCTGTTAATGCCTCGTTATAGTGGGATCCCAGTGAAATTAAACTCATTATATACCCTCTCTGAGTGCGAAATGCGGAATTGTGGGCTCTCGCCCTGAGAATCCTCTGTCTCGAGCGCCGTTCGACAGTGTTTGATCCTGCTGTCCAGCTGTTTGAAATGCGACATTCCGGAGGAACCACTCGAAGGTGTCGGATGCTAACTATTCAGATAATTTTGCTTTTGTCGAGTTGTGCAGGCAACACGCGTATCATGTATCATATGCACAATGTGGAACATGTCGCACCTTCAAACTATGGTCTGTTGTAATAACATCGTCTTGAATTTTACCCTGGTCTGGTTAGTTGTAGGCACGTTGTTTGGGGCTGTTGACTATTTCGTTCACTTTATTCATGCTGTCTCAGCTTGAGATTCCTGTGTTACCCACGGGAGGATGGAAGGTGAATGAGGCATTTGCAATTATTAGGTAGTTGTGGCATCATGATGGCTTGTTGTTGTCGTTTGCACATGCGCAAGCGATCACACTCTACGGGTCAAGTCCCTAGTCCGTCCTGGAGATTCGTATAAACTCGATGTTTGCCTGGCGTTATTTCCGTTATTCAGCTCCTGTCAACTGAGCAACAATCCACATGTAGGAACCGCCCATTTTTGCGATCGACTTTGGATAAAAAGTAGACCGTTCTTCGTATGTCATCTGGTCGTCATCCTCACAACTCATTACTTACTGTGATTGTTGACGTGTAGAACACGTCGCAATCTGGTATTCAGGTATAAAGCCTCACTGAGCATAGTTAGGATGATAAAGGACGGCGTCATCGCACTCGCTACTTAGGCACATTGATTTGCCGATTCTCTTACCTGCATTTGTAGAGTTAGGTCTGTCAAACTACGTGTTGGTAATACAATTTCTACACGTTGGTGGATTCCAGTGCAAACTCTTTGAGAAATCCTGCCGGAGCAATCGATCCCCGGGTCATTTGGCGGATTCCATGTGAGGCACTGGGACGAGTGAGTAACAGAGTCTAAATGCGAGATTTCCGAGCTCCCGGTGTCTTCGTAGCTCAGTTGGTAGACTGCTTGTCGCGTTTAAGTACGCTAGTTCGAATCCAGCCGAAACCCTGATTTTCCTCACCTGGGTCTCATCTAAATCCTTAAATCTACACAACCACATTAATGATACAATCTAGAATTATTGAATATTCCTTAGGTGTTCGGGGTTTGCTGCGCTCCTCAGATTTACCTATGCTTATTTGTCATTTAATGGTCTACTGTTAGGATCAACGGCAGCTCGAACCGTAATACCAGTGATTGCTGCCTAACGCTGAAAGTATGTGCTGTTTACCGTTTATCTTCGATCCCTCCCAGAAAGTTTATGAGTTGCTACGTCGACGACTGTCCCGATCGGCTGATATTCCTGTGTTAATTACTACTCATCACGGTACGGACTTTGTGAGCGACTGTCAGCAGAATGATGGTTCACCTTCAGTCCGTGAATCAATAAGGTCAGGGTTAATGATGTGGCATTGCTCAATATGAAGGGCAGGATCGGTGAATGTCAGCTAGCTGGCTCTTGCTTGGTAGGTGTCCGATCTGTCAAGCTTCAGTTTTGTGTGCATCGGTGGAATATCAATTCATTCGCCATTGTTCGTTTTTCGTATGTCACTCACCTATCTGTTCAACATTTTACTTGATTCAACACAACTCTATCACGACGTGCGGATCTGGCGATCGTTTGGACTGATTGACCACGATTTTTTCACATGAAATTAGACAGTTGAACACGCGCGCAGAGAACTAAGGATGAGCTGTTGAACAAAACCATGGCATTGAGTTGATCTTTCTGAATCATTCCATCTGTAGTTTGGCACATTAGGACTTCCTGCGTTGCCATTCTTTACTATCCGTTGCAAATGACCGGGTACTTCATGGCGTCATCACTCTGACCCAAACTAACTGTCTTGACCGTCTTGTTACGGAAACGGTCCTTTCCCAGGTAGGATTCACGCTGATTCCGTCGCTCGTTTTCGCTCAACTGCTCACCGTACTCGGGATATGGTGCCCATTCGTGTGGAACAGGTTCGTGTGGGCGTCGACTAGTCGAAGGATGGATGGTGTTCAACAAAGATCACTTAGGTGATTGGTAACAAGCGGCGACCACGCGGTGGAGCTCAGTGGACCGAGGGCGAGAGCTGTGTGCTTTTACATGTCGGGCCAGAGTCGGTTAATTGAACCTGACCGTGTTTCGTTTACGGTTTTGGAAGTCACATGTACGGTTTTGTCTTGAGAGGTGGTTAACGAATGCCGGTAGAACGGCTGCGAAGAGGCTGCAGGTCGTCTCATGCGAGCACTGCGTTGATCTCTAAAGTCATACCCGTGAGATCTCACTCACCAACACCAAAGAAACAGTTAGGCCAACTACCAATCTCCTGTCGAACGCCAAACTGCGTTGGGTCTGCTGTTGGGTGGATAAACCATCGTCATGTTTTCAGTTTAACGAGGTTAGTTCTACTCCGGTCATGACAACATGAGAAACTGAGCGGATTTGAAGATGGTCCGGATGTTTGTCTTCAAACGAATGACGGGATCCACGCGAACAAAGAACGAACCGGCGTGCGCAAATTTGTGTGGTGTTACAAGGTTACAACTCAAGCTGTGCAGTAAGTGTAAGGATCATTGTTATACAAAAGTGAAGCAATGTTTGGTGGAATTAGGCGTCATTCCTCGTTTATTTCGAGTAAGAAATGAGTTTGTGGGGCTATGCAATACGCAAGTATTGTTTTCAAAACCGGATACTTCTATCATGGATTTACTTCTACTCGACAATGAAGACTGCAATGACAGTGATCTGGCAGCTGATGAAGTCAGTCTTTGGTTACCTTGCAGGTGAACACGTGGTCGGACTCGAGATATCCCAAAAAGTGGGTAGCCTCGTTTTATTGCGCTGGACATCAGAGAATTCCACTCCTGGTTTACATGCACGATAGTGAGCTTCGTTCGTTTTTGTCAATAAGACTAGGTTGAACGATCAGAATAATGGCAGGTGTTGTTTGATCGCTGTGTGGCAGGCGCTGTTTCTTCCAGACCTCGTTTTGGATGGTCGTCGACCTTCTGTTGGTGATAATGTATCTTAACAAGTCGGTGACCAGTTGGACCAAACTGGACGGTGTGGCCATCACACCGTAAGTAGAGGTCTGGCAAGCCCCAGTCTGCTGGTCCTCCAGGTTGGGGGTTGAATAAAGATTGGCATCGTTTTCTGAAAAGTGTACCAGTTCTGGTGCACTGCTGGCCACCGAGTGCCTTGCTTTACAGACTTTTGGGTCAAAGGCTTTGGTTGAGAAACCCGACCGTTCTCCTGTCCAGGTTGGGGCGTCTTAGATGTATTTCAGCCCACACAGAAAGATGACCACTCAACACCATTAACTCCATACTGTATCAGCCGTCTCACAGTATAAACCGATTCGGCTTATCTGCTGTATACGGCAGGGTGGATAGGCAAAAACATGCTACTACTGTACCCTCCTACATTGTCCTATGAAATTTAGCTCTTAGGCTCCTCCCGACCTCTGTTTCTGGTGATTACTCTGCAGGTCCCACGGTGGATATAGCTAATCGTAGTAACAGTGTGCCAGTAAATGCCATCTCTTACCACTCAGCTTCAGTCCTCCCTCGTCCCTTGCTTAAACCTGGAGTGTTTTCAACGCATTCTAAAACAGGTAGGTCAGCAGGCCGCTCTTGCACAAACAATAGGCTCGTTAAATGTCGATGTCTGTTGTGTTTCAGAGACTTGAATCCAGAGCGGTAGTCACCGTATGGAACTAACAACACCAGCATTGTCTGCTGGGTACTGGTTATACAATTCGGGTAACTCCACGGCCCCCGCTACCGGTCAAGCTGAGGTGGGTATATATTCCTCAGCACGACAGTCGCATTGGTAGATTGGATTCCTGTTGACAGTAGGCTCTGCCATCCGCTTGGCAGGTTCGGTCAAGGCCACCTCTAGACGTGAGAACTTCAGGAGTATTTTCACTGTCTGCTTACTCTCCAACTGACCGTAGTTATACCGGCGTCAAGGACGCCCTTTGTTCGGTTCTGGCCACTCTTCTTCAGTTGACACTGGTCTCTGATATATTCATTCTGGCTGGTGGTATGAACGTCCAGGTCGGTTGCCTTGGTGAGGCCGAGTGTTGTTTAGGCGGCAGGTTTGGGATAGCATCACATCGGTCGGATAATGGTGGGCGGCTGTTAAATCTGTGCGTCCAGTATAAGCTATTTTTAGCCAGCACTAGCTGTAGACATTCTGAGCGTCGTTCTACTGTGCGCCCCCTTTTTCAAACCAGGCCTCCTCTCAGATAAACCACATAGCTGTTAGTTACAGGTGGGATGATTTGATTCAGGACTGTTGTTCTTATTGGAGCATATACTTGGATTCGAATCATGCGATGGTATGCTGCCGTTTTGTTCCGATTTTTGCTGAACAACGACCCCACTGACAGTAACGACTGTCTGTTGAGAAGCTGGCTATACCGCCGGTAAAGTATACGTAATAAACCAGATTAGAAGGCCGCCTCAGTAATTCTCACTTCGAAGATCCTAATAGCTGCTAGACCGAGATCTCAGGCAGTTCATGAAGCAGGTACTGTAGCACGCGGCATGGTGGTTCGTTTGCTAAACAAGCAATAGATCTCGGAGAAGTCCTTGACATTGCTAGAAGCCGGACGAAACACTCCCCCTGGCAGTTCACATAAAATATCTAGCAGATACTCCTAGAAAGTTGAAACGTAGCCTAAAACCTGATCGTGAAGCTTGGTTAATGGATAAAGTTAGGAGATGGAAACCCACTTTGCTTCAGGAAACATCAGCAGACTCTCCAAGCCTATCCGTGTCACTGACCCAGGGCTTCCGTCTGTCAGTGAAGTTATATGTGAGGCAGATGACACGTTTATCTATGATAAGTGCAGGAGGCTAGAAAGCCGAGCAGAACACTGAGGATCAGTTTAGCTAGCCTTCCGCTTCTGCTGTGTTGCTTCTACAGACTGGTGGTATATCACACTGGCCGGTAGACATAAAACTCCCAGTAAAACTGAGGTCCACAACTGCGCTTTGGCCTCCAAACGTAACAAGGCTTCTGGCTTAGATGAAGTCGCAGCGGTACTTGTCAGAGAAGGTGGAAAACCTTTAGTAGAGATTTTCACACAATTGTTTCAACTTGTGTAGACATCGAAGACTGTCCGTCCTTGCTGGGGTCATTCCATAATAGTTCCAACATCTGAGAAGGGAGTTTGGAGCTCTTGCGAAAACCGTCAAGGAATTAGCTTAGCCCCAGTCAGTATTAGAGTTTTGGTGTACATCATGCCTCGTCGACGCATTGCAGCTCGGAGGCGAACATTACGGAACAGTAGGCAGGCTTTCGTTCTGGACGGTGATGTACAGATCACACTTGCTTTTCGTCAAATTCTGGAGCAGCGTCTTGTGTGCCGCCGACCAACAATTTGTCGTCTTTCTCGACCATAAAAGTTCGATTCGGTAGACCGATCTACACTTTTAGAGTAGCCTAAACACAGGGATTTATTGGCCAAGGATGTAAGCATACTGTTGTCGCTTTATACCCGTACTTCAGCTCAGATTAGTGTTTGCGGTTAACTTTCCGACAGTTTCGGCACCGTGAGTGATTTACGTCAAGGATGTTCCGTTTCACCATTTTCGTTTAATTTTGTGATGGACGACATAATGGAGGACTGTCTGTGGAAATCACTAAATGTCGACGTGGACTTCCTACCTGGTGGAGGACTGACTGGCAGTGTTGCTGTTTGACACTTTCCAAGCAACACAAGGAAGGCTAGACGCTATTTCGCGTTCTGCTAAATGCTTCGGAATGCGCATCGCAGTCTCAAAATGCAGTGCTTCTGCAAAATTGCTGTGATGAAGTCTAGTTATTGTTAGATAACAAAGTCATGGAGGATGCTGACGGGTTTTTGTACCTGGGAAGCTTCATCGGAAGTGTTGGGAGTGAGACAGAAGCGTGTATCTTTAGGGCTAGGGCGGTGTTCGCTAATATGGCAACAGACAGGTACCTCTCTGAAGCTTATGGGTCGCCTACACCAGACAACAGAGAGGACTGTATTACTTTGTGGCAGCCAAACTTGCCCACCTAGGATAGAAGACGTGAACGGTCTTCATGTATTTGATCACTGATGCCTGCATTTGGTAACTGGTATCGGGTGGCGCCAACGAGTAAGTAACGAGAAGGTCGGGAAGTGGATATTTGGTGGTGGTTGTCAATCCAGTTCTCTTGTTCATTCCCCACATTTTCACCGACTTAGATGGCTAAGTCGTGTACCAAGGATGCCAGCTAGTCGGCTGACACATCGAACAGTTTGCCGACGCTGCGGCCGACTGTCGTAAGGTGCGAGGTGAACAGGTGGTGACCTGGCGCAGAGAAATGAAGTCGATCACAAAGGATTTAGTCACTGTAGATTGAGTTCATCTCCCGGACTAGGGACCTTGTGACTCCCAGAGTCGGTGACTAGAGACCTCATGTGAGATGGCGGCTATTGGAGCTCAGTGGCCTGAATGTTGTCGTTGTTTGGCCGAGTTATCTGTGAACTGAATGCATTTAATGACGCGGGGTAGTGAAGGCAGTAAGGATGATGCCTTACTTTCCTTTATAGTTCGGTTGTTTGTTTGCACGGTGTAGACACCGTGATTTTGAACTTTTAGGTGTAGAAGTAGCAATGTTTTAGATAGTTCGGTCCCTTCCCGTCCCCCTTCTTTTTT
>QNGE01002032.1:61706-80786 GCA_008508345.1 Paragonimus westermani | reverse complement strand
GTAACGCAATTGAAAAGACCTACAATGCGGCACAACTGCGAATCACATTCGAATCAAACCCGTTAGTCCACGTACAACTCAAAGATACGTTGCCTAAATGTGTGACTTCGTTTTGTGTTTACTCCTTCACATGCTCCTGTGGAGCAAGTTACGCCGGTCGCACAACCAGGCGTCTTTCTCAGAGGATACGTGAGCAACACCCCATTTGGCTAGCTAAGGGCGAGGTGAAGTCCATTTCGAGTGCAATTCTGGTGCACCTTGTAGCCACAGGGCACCAAATCTCCCCAGAAGTGGCTTTCCAGCCCATTTACCGCCTGCCCAGCCGTCAACCTAGAGGAGTCAAATTTCGTATTCTGGCCACCGCGGAAGCGATCGGAATTCGGTTGCGCAATCCACAGTTGTGCGCTCAGAAGAAATTTGTTCAGACCCTACGGTTAACATGGCCCCCATTACCCACTTGGCAACTCCGGAGGTCAATTTTGTCACCTAATTGTCATCCAATTCACAACCGTTTAATGTAGTTACGTGACTAATTGCTCTTGATTTTTTCTCGCTTGCAACCATGATGGTATAAAATGTTATGTAATTGGCCCGATGATGAATAACCGAAAACAGACTGTTCGCCAAAATCACCTTTGTCTTCTAATTCCTGTTTGTTGCCGAGTTCTTTTGTTCTGTGTTGCACCCATCAGACTAGTGTTTGACTTTGCAAGTGCCTATGCGATCATCCAATGACTGAATACAATTTCTTCAATGTTGTTTTACATCTATAAATACGACTTCTTGTCGCATGAATATGAACTGTTTACTCAACCAGTTCGAGGTCTTATTAATTCCGTAGAAACTTTTAGTTCGAGTATGGGCAATTGAATATCCCCAATTCCGAGTATTACAGAAGTCTGATGATACTGTTATGGGGTTTTCACTCAATTAAGGTGCTGGAAATGAAATATGCAGATAATATCGCTATACCATCCTCTCTACCGATGCTGATTGTGATGGATGACCGAGTTGATCAATCTGGAGTACGACTCACAGCTTTGAAAGCACATGATGCTAGTTTAAGATGGGTGTGGTTCCCAAAAAACTCCGGAATTCACGGTAGTTGTATCGTGTTCTTCGTTTGCCTGCTAGAAGATTACTCCACCAGTGGCTGGTAATCCAGACTACCGACGGTTGGATATGATCACGAGGTGATCTCTGAACCACCTGGTGACAGGATATGGTGACCCTAACAGTCCGATGTGGTGAGGTTTGTAAGTATGTGATGTAACGCACCTTTATCTCTGTCAAACGTTCTATCCCGGCTTGGATGCTATACTCGGATCCTTGCTGTACGACTTCACCCAGTCTGGTAGCGAATAGTCAGGAAGAGCACGACGGCGTAGAGACACTGTAATGCCTATTTCCAGTTCCACAGATGAATGAGATGCATGTAAATATATATCATGGATTAGTTGCCAAATATAGCCAACTACACTTTGAACCAGTGTCCAGTGGTTTAGGCCACTTCGCGATTAAGTGGCCCAGCGTGGTCAGTTTCATAGCCGTTACACTCTGATTAGTTCATCGGGCTAGCACGATACCCACGCGCACCTTCACGCCTCATCCTAGTTGGTTCAACTAGAAAAACTTGCACGCCAGTGTTTTGTTGATGGGCCATTTCATCAGCCGTCACTGATGGCCTGATTTGGTTATTTTGATGATTTGAAACAGTTCATTCCCTTCAGAAGTTTGAACAAGACCGGTAGAACACGAAAACTGGCAGATGCAAGCATTTCGTATTGACTCGTCAGTACCAAATTTACAATAACATGAAACAGGTTTTTTATATCAAGCAGTTAGGGGAGCAGGGTGTATACTCAATTGGTGGTTTAGGAAAGGTCACTAAGTCCAGGGTAGGGTCAAATTTACGAGCAATTGTTTCTGAACACACAAGGCCGGCTTCAGTCGATTGATTGCGACCTCACCAAACCACAATAATCTTGGATTCGAGTGACGTAATAGAATTCTGAATGCACAAATTGGGTCGATAACGTGACCAGTGGTCAGGACGTGTCTTGCGACTGCGGACGCTGGTTGCTTGCGTATTTCAACTACATTGTCGTTCTTCCGTAATACGGAGTCCTGCACCCATTTAGGCAAATGTTCCTTCACTCTGGAGATCAAGCACCTCTCGGTTCTGCCCATGTAACTTTCATTGCAGTTACATGTAAATTAATAGACACAATGTGAGGTGGCACCGACAGGCTGATCTCCTTTGATTGAAGGGACAGGCAGTCTTTGGGTCCGGGCTAATACACAGAGTTCCGCTGCGTTAAATGTTCGTTTATTCGAATTCACTAATCTTTGAGTTGTTTGACACATGCAATAATCACCTTTAAAGGGCAATTCTATATGACCCGCTTTTTTCTCATTATGGCCACCTGTTCGGGAGGTGGTTTCGGTTTGCTATGCCTTTCTATGAACCTTTCTGGATACCCGTTAGATTGTAGTGTAGATGTGATCAAGTCTAATTCCTTCGCAAGACTATCCTATGTACAGATTCGCCTTGCTCGTGTGAATAATGTATTCACTAGTGCGCGTTTGTGATGGACCGGTGTGAAAATACTAAAGTTCAGGTATTGACCGGACCACGTGGATTTCCTGTGGACGGCTCTTTTGATAGAGCCATCATCTCGGCGACTAATGAGTATTTCTAGAAACGGCAAACAGTTGTCGGCCTCAAACTCACATGTTACTTCCAGGTTGGGATGACAACTATTGAAGCGCTCCACTAGGTTATCTATTGCCTACTTAGACCGACTGAATACTAGTGTATCATCATCATTGATGATGTCGTCTCATAACAGTTTCCCACTCCATGTTGAGCCTTCCTGTTCGCCAAAATCACACACATACTACACTGTTCCACTTAACAGCATACCTCAGTCGATGAAGTATCGGCTTCCACGTTAATACCTGTGGTCATCCAGTACTTTATCCCTTTTTTCCAGTACCAACATTTTTCTCAAATGTTACTATCTATTGCTACGTTAAGCAGTGATTCAGGACACTGTCAAGTTAGATTAGTCTTACAGCTCATGACTCTCAAAGTGGTAAAAATTACTTCAGCTGCCTGTTAGCAACCCACTGTTGGCTGGTGGAATGGTTCCGCGGATCGCTTGGAACTTATTGAGTAATATGACTGGTTGGATCACCACTGCACTTTACAACTACGGAACAATTTTTACCTTATTTATGACCAGTAGCTAACGTGGATTGCCATTCCATTAACTCATTCGTCAACTTCTTTAATAAGCCTTGACTGTCTTCGTAAAACACAGATTTCCTTGGATTTCATCAAGCGTTTAGCCAGATGGAAATGCAGATCATTCCCATCTTTTGTTATTGCTGAGATTCTATGTGCAGTTGCGTTTGTATGGGGGTTTTACTGCGGAAATTGCGCGAACCGGAACCACAAAATTTGTCTATCTATCATGCTCTTTTCACATCGATTGGAATCCAGCAAGCAGGGAATTTACAATGACTATCTACATTAAAGTTTAATACACCTGTACCTATTAAGCTGTAAGTATTCCCCACGAACTGACTCACATCCAATCGCATGCGTCAACATTGTCTAAATTTTTAGTTGGGTAACGGTTCAGCAACGTGGAAGTCGATCTTGAGGCTATTTAAACGATATCTGTCGATAAATCGATAAAGACCAGCTTCTTCAAAATTATATTGAATGCACCCTCAGATCCACCATCATGAATGCCTCTTTAAGCTTTCAATTCCTTTGGCTTCTAATCTGCCATCTTCACTGTGGCCAAGGTGTAAACCTTGATGGACTTGATCAGTTATTAAAACGAAAATTTTACAAACCGGAGCCAAAATGGCACTACTTCGGATTCCGATGGTTTGATCGTATGGAAAATACTGTATATCGATCATACAAATACGGATTTCCTCCGGGCATTTACGGCAGCTCAATTATTCCTATTTCCATGTGGTATCATTTGTGGTGTGCAAATCAGCCAAAAGGTAAGGTGGTAATTACTGCTCATGTCTGACAAGATGTCAGTTTTGAAAGTGAAATTAGGAATAATTCGAAGTGTTGAACTGTGGATTTACTCTGTAGTTAGTATCTGTGAGGTGGAAGCCATCTTTAGCATGCAGGACACTGGAACGCTTTGCACTTCGTTTAATGTTGATAAGTCAAGGAATACCTCCATGATGTAGTCCAGAAAGCAGTAGACGAAGCGATGTAGTTTCAAGAATATGCAGTGGACTAGATATGTTGATTCAGGCATAAGTAATACGGTCACGGGACGGTCCAAAGCAATCAGTTTCGAGATCCTTTCCTTTTATACGTCACTTCCACATTTGTCATTTGGAACGCATTCTTAGTGTACTACTGAGTTTATCTTGACGATAAGCACGTTGAAAACATATACCTAGAAGACGAGACGGATGCACAAGAGTGTATTGTTAGCTCGGATTAATTCAAGCACGTTGTGTGCATTTGTACGGATCCAAATAGTGTAGATAAGGCATGAAAGTAAGTCAAAATATGAAATTACGTACAATACATTGTAGAATTCTCTCTAGAACATTAGAAGACTGAAAACGTCCAAGAAAATGAGAAAGTGTTAAACACCGCACTGTTCGAAAACCGTTGGTCATCTGAAAGTTCGGTGTGGGCGATTGCGGGGAAGTTCAGCAGGGGTATTCATGTTGGGTTGGGATGACAACCTGTTTATTACACATGGGCTGATTGGACTGTAAGGCAGCAGACGCACAATCTGCCTCAGAAGGGCTGAAATGATCTACGTAGATCCTATCATGAACAACTTTCTTTCTGTTGATGCTCTCTATGTGATGAAACTAATTGCGATCGATGATAAAATGCTGTATGACGTTTAACCTCAGTATATGGCTTCTGGAGAGGGATTTTGACTACGTCGGAACGGACGGAAACAAAATCACATATCAAGATTTATGTTTTTATTCCGGTATATTGCTTATCCTGAGGGGCTCAGGAGTTTCCCCCATGGGTGTTTTCAATTGTTGTACGGATGTAATAGCGTCAAAATTAGTCTGGTAGAACAGAGGAAGTATTGTACTGTAAACTCATTCTGCGGTCGCGTAGTCGATGTCCTCTTTTAAAGTCGACTCAATCCTCATCATGAGCAAGGGTAGGTGATTGGTCTAATTTTAGGGTTTCGGCCGGACTTTTAAAACGGCTTTTAGCTGACGGTGGATCCGTTCGACCAGGTCTGCTGCCGGATGGTACATTCAGTTACTTTAGTGTGGTTGACTGAGTAGGTGATTACATTCCATGATAAACGTTGATTGGAACCGTATATCTCTCTCTGTGACTGCGGTCGTTGGTATACTGCAATGGGAGATCCAGTCACCCACGAACAGCCGCAGGAATGTCTCAGTGTTCGTATCTCGGACAGGTAGTGCAACCAGCCACCTAGTGAAGTGTTTTACGTGCGTCAAGGTGTATCGGTGGCTATCTGAGCACGGCGACTGTTCAACTAGGTCGACGTGCCCATGGCTGAAACGTGTGTCGGGGACAACGAATGTACTGAGAGCCATGACTGTGTGCCGGTGAAATTGGCTGCGTTGACAAGACAAACCCTCGCTTATTCTCGAATGCCATTGTTCATGTTCGACCGTACAAATCGGTTCGAATTTAGCCTGATGATGGCACGAAAACAAGGATGAAATATGCAGCAGAGATGATAAGCCTGAATTTTTTCGCAACAAATGGATGGGGCCTGATTGTCGTGGTATCATGTAATTGTGTTTTGCAATTGACTAATGACATCTCTTGAAGTTTGTGCAAAGCCGACGTCCAATACTTCTGCAACTTTTGGTCGTTTACCTGTACGCGCGCCAATTCCTTCAAGTTAACGGTGTACTTTCGATGTAAGATAACCCTCGAAATGAAGTCGGCAACCGTGTTTTATCTCCCGTGATATACTGCATATCCATTATTGATTAGGGTATGTAGCCCAGTTGCTGAATTTCCTTTGGAGAGCATCAGCCGGGCTTGGCGTTCAGAGAATAAGTAGTTTGTGATCTGTGGAGATAGTAAATCGCCCTTATTTCAGTATGTAACGAGTGTTTAACAGTGAGACAAACAGCCGGGAGCTCACTGTCGAGTGTAATTTAGCGCGTTTGCGTTTGTTGAGGCTTACCAGAGAAGTATGGTAAAGGCTGGAGTTGATCGTTCACGATCGGTTGTAGAACCGCACCCGCAGCTGATTGAAATGCATCGACGTGTATAACAAGAGGCGATTCTTCGTCGGTATGCATGTGTAACACATAATCTACTTGGGGTAATGTGTATTCCACTGTCATAAACGCAGTGATAGCCAGTGTCTGCAAAATTTGTTCGAGATTGTTCTTTAGCAAATCTTCAAAAGGTTTAAGAGCTCTGAACAGTGCGGAATAAAACGACAGTGCTATTTAATGGTGTTTAAAAACTGACCTGGACTTTAATTAAGACTTTGGTGATGAATAATCCACATGGAGAGCTGTTTTCCCTAACACAGACTCATTGCCGTCATGATTGATGCGGTGCCCTAGAAAATCTATGGGATCCACGCCAACAGCGCCATAAGTGATTGTAGGATTATGCTATTCGAATAGTTCACAGGGGTGTGACGTGGTGCTGTGCGTCCTAGCTCCTTGCAAAGACGTTGTCTATATTGACAAAGTGCACACCATGAAGAGTCTGATCCACAAACATTTGAAAGGACCGAGCTGCATTTTGCAAACCGAAGGGTGTGTGAACAAACCCGTGCAGTCCAGATGGGGTGGTGATAGCAGTCTTCATGACGTATTCTGGAGTCACGCGGGTTTGGTGACACGTCCAGACTAAATTATGCTTTGAGAAAGTGGTCCTTCTATGCAGACCGATGGAGAAAATCATAAATGTGAATAAGTGGATACCTGAAGGGATGGTGAGGTTTACTGCACGATAATTACTCTACGGACGTCAATCGCCTGTTCGGGTTTTGGATACCATGTGCAACGGTGAAGCCCACTAGCAGCCACAAGATTGAATGATACCGAGTCATAGAAAATTCTAGAATTCCGCTTTGGCGGTTTTGAATTTCTCTGATGCTAACCGCCGGGGCATACTATGGCAGGTGGTCTCCTAACGATAATACGATGGATGACGTGGTGCTTTAATTGGGACAATGAAACTGACAGTTTAGTGCGTACATGCACTAAATTAACGTTTTCTCATGTGTATGCAGAAATACCAGAAGCGAAGTGAAAATACAAATAATTGCGAGACTGAAAATATATTATGCGATAATTACAACTGGTCTCGATCAGCGCTAGACGACACCGATACGCGAAGTAGCTAGGGAGGCTAAGGATCCGACCGTCGAGCGCGCGAGCAAGCCGGAAAAAGCGTGTGCGTCACGCTTGGCGCGCATACGCCGACAAGCATGCAAACGAACAACCACGATCTCATGCATCAGGCAGACGGCAGGCAAAGATCCTTAAGGTCCTATGTACAGTGTGAGCTAAGATTTTAGGAGGGATTTTACACATCGTACAGCAGGCAGACCAGGTGTATCTCCGGGTCACCACAACAGGTTGGTAAGGCGTGGAAACAGCCGAGACAGAAGTGTTGTGTGGTAAGGCCGAACGCAACTCTACTGAATTAATTGATGTGGCCTTGCCATGTACGCAAAATGTAGTAGTGCTCTCTGGCATTGTCCGACTTCTCACATCTCTCATGAGTGCAGAAGAGTTGAGAAACTCAGTGCTGATGATTGGGCGCCGTAGATCTGCAACAGTGAAGGTCCAGTAGAATTGCTACAGGAGACCGAGGTCGAAGGTAAGCAGCTTCTCACCATAGATCGGTATAACAGTACGGTGAGCAGCTTGTGGGAAATACAACACCGGTTTGACATTGTGTCTGTCATCAGTAGGTGGAATAACACCAAATTCAGCGTCTGTATTAATATTAAACTTGAGGGATGTTGAACGGTGACATACACAAAACAGGAGACAATTATGGGCCTGTACCATTCATCGCAATTACTGGCTGGCTTGATCGTTAAACGTCTAAGTGTGATTGTTTTGGACGAAACAAGACTGAATGCAAAGAGTAGCACAAGTACCAATCCGGCTGCAGTGATGTAGGGAACAGTCCTGTTGATCTGTTGTGTGCGTGACCGACGTCATATGGGAGACTCTGATCACTCTGGTGGTCGTTTGTGTACTAGAAACTTAGTTAGAGTAGCTAGCTGTAAAGACATGTGAAAACTGCTCCTTTGGATGTGAACATCCTGTTAAGGGGTGTCGTGACTGCAAGCTGAGTGCACCTGGGTTACTTTCCGGAGAGGATAACTGTGAAACACTTGATCAGCTAAATCTGCTGTTTTAGTCAAGAGTGCCTTCTTGTCTGAGACAGCCGATATGTGACGTGACTCACTTGAGAGGCTACAAAGCCACACCGATTCGTCAACAATTTGTTTGTTTGACAAAGGAATCACGTGACGAAACTTCGGTGTGAAAGTGTCGTGTGCCAATTCAGCGACGAAAACAAGCTTGCGGAGGTGATTCTTGTTAGGATTTGCCATCCTGTTAATGGTAGCTGATTGAATAACGATGTAAGGATTCTGTGTTGGATTCCTAAAAATCAAATCCGCAATTTCTGCAGTCACGGTCTCGGGCAAAATTTAGACGACCTAATTGCACAGGGTACGTTACGGGCAGATTAGTCAAAAGTAAAGAAAACATAACTTCGATTTATTTCAAAAACAGCTTAAGGTCTCTACTGAGAAATTCAGGAAATTTAATCATAACAGTGTTTTCTGAGGCAACTGACTCTCATCCCTTGCCATAAGGCATGATAATGAAGACATAGAGAAAGGAAAATTCCAAAACGTTCAGGAAGAACTACAAACGAAAAACGGACTGCAAGACAAACGTATTTTCTGTTCATACGGAGCCAACTGATGTAGATTAGACATAGAGATAAAAATGTTTAATTATGTGAACTCTGAAACCTATCACAACAAACGTGGAAGTATCACCAAAAATAGCCAACATAGCAAACAAGACTGTGGAAAGCAACATCGTGATTTGCAAGCAACAGTTGTAAAGGTAGATTATTTGGGTTATGTTAACGATTACAGTCGTTGGTGAGTCACAGATTTCAGTTGAGCATAATGAGGTTGTTCAGTTAAAGTCATGTTTGCAGTAAAGCCTATTACGGTGAACTCATAGAGAAACACAAACATAGAGAATAGATGCAGAACTGTTTAGTTGTACAGAAAATCCTTAGAGAGGTCACGTAAATTATAATCGTTAACATCGCTTTTTAAAAGTGGCACACATTAAGAATGTCAGAAATAAATTTCAGTTCAATTAAAACTAAATGTTACAATCCAGTGTTTCAGCAGAAATAGACTTAGGCGAAGCTTAGCCAAAAATTGGTCGTTTACTAAACCTGTGCAAACTAGTAGGCATTCACCACAATTCCAAGTGTGGTTGGGATAGGTTTCTGCTGGCAGCCGGTAAGAGTGATCACCAGTCAAGTGGTGAACGACCGATTAATTTTAACAGGAGAGTGAAAAGCTAGGGAATTCGAATCAAATATCGTTCTATTAACAGTGCAACGGAGTCCTTATGATTTAGTACATAAAATTATTTGCAGCCACTCAATCACTCTTCACAGGATGCAGGTTCGATCCAACAGTATGCGTGTTACTGACGAGACCCAACCAGGTAGAGATAGCTTACCGCAAAGCATTGGTGTCTAATGTTTGTTGGACGTATTAGGTCATATCAACTCCTTGAGTTTTTTCCCAGTAGTAGTGCTTTATTGTGTTCATTGTGACACGATTGCCAAGAATCTCTGCCAAACCTCCGTTCTGTGGCTGATACTAGTGATGCTTTAATTTAGTCATTGCAAAAGATGTGACGGCCAGGAGAAAAGATATCCAGATTTTCACACCTTCAATTTATCAAATTCATGAATTTCTGTTCTCACAACTGTTCTTGCAGGTATACCTTAAAATGCGCATTTCGGTTAACTATTTCAGTGATATGATCTACGAAAAGAACGTAGCCATTGCACTGAACAAAAACACGACGACAGTTGTTTGACGGCTGATTACGCCGACACAGTTTGAATTCACATTTGTTTTTAGTTGCCGTTATCCTCTCACAAGATCACGTTTGGAACTTCTTCATGATTGACATGAACTAATAAGGTTTTTACCAATCAATCTCTTTCAGTCTGTTGAATGCTGTTTCTACATAACATTATCATCATGTAGACATGCCCCAGGTAACCTTGACCTACCTCCATAGGTTATCGATGATCTGACCAAGAAACAAAAAGTATGGAAGCTTATCAATAATAAACGGGATATCAACTAAACAGAAAAATTTGTGGGCTGTTGTCAATTGGTGTACTTTAGACAGCACCTGGTTAAAACATTGTTGTGAGCCTTGAGTAGTCAGTATAATGGATACCGAGTGAACCTATTCTCGTATTACGTTGCAGACGCGGAAGTGTGAAGTATGTGAACTAGGTAAGTATTGGCGGATAATGGGCAAGTTGACTGTCATAATTTGTAAAAATTCTAGTAGCTGGATTCTCACTGAAACGTTGCGATAGTGAACACAGACGTATCCGGAAGGATGGAGAGGAATTTGAAGGAACTTTTGGATCGTTAACCGCCGATCTCACCTCTGTGATCAGTCTCTTAAGGATACGAGCAGGGACGAGTTCTCTACTTCCAGTCGTCTGTTGCCTTCCTGGTGATATAAATACGCTTCGAAATAAAATGTAGCACACAAATTCTGTCTTGAAGTGAATAACATGGACAGGTTGTGCTCCTGACCGATGGAAGGTTAGAACCCATTTTCCGTCGTACTACAGGCCGCTAAGTTATGAGTTTGTGTACGTATGCCAGTATACAACAACAATGATAATACCATTAACGTATGACAGTACGCCGGGGATTCTAGGGAGGTGATGATTATAGGTGAAAATCGTGTTCAGTCTTTGCTAAAACAGAGCTCCACAAAGACACCTCAGCAATTTCGAGTTCGTACAATCTCTCCATGGGCTACTATTATCAAGATAACCAAAAACGTCCAATGAGTACGGCCGAACGACTGTTCTCTGCGTGTGGGAAATTTCGTTTTGTGTTCGATACGCTGTCTAGGGTAACACAAAGATTACTTCCACCTACCCATAGTTACCGCTGAAACTAACCTCCAGGTTGTAGGATGTCTGTCTCTAAGATATGGAGTTGTCAACTTTTCACTCAAATACATCCACTAAATATCCAATCACGTTGATTAGATAAAATAGTGTTTAATTTCTCACTGTCCGTCACTTGTTTGACCTTCAATCGTACACATACATTCTTGGCTAGGAAGCTGATCAGGTGGTGCTACTATGTCTCGAACACCCACTCGACGGTCATTAATCTTGTGGCCATTTCTCACTTGACCCCATATGTGATCCTACTTACCACGAAAAAGTATGCCTCGAAGGGGCGATGAGACGGTTAGTGTTATGTTTCTAATTCGAACCGTAGTCAGTAGGCAGTAGTTGTATTCATACCGCAAGCACTCTACGTAAAACGCACACGAATACCCCCAGAAAATTTACTGGGCGGTAACAGTGACCGCAACAATATGGCCACGCAGTTCATAGGCGTGAATGCCCGATGCCCGATGCCGGCATCCGGTTCGGATTAGCCTGTCACAGGAATCGAAGCCAAAGGACTCCAGCGTTTAACAACCACCACAAGTGTCTTGCGCTACACCACTTGTGGCTACAATCACACACCAGTGTAAGCCCTTAAGAATAAGGCCAGGAGGCATGTGGGTGTGGCCTCTGTTTGCAGCCGACCAATGCCGGTTAGTCAACGGACAGGTTGGCTCGAAATTGAAATCCCTATCGCTCGAGAAGGAAACATAGAGACTCCATTGGAAGGATTTGAGCTAGGCAGACGAATGCTAATAATTTAACGCAAGAAGTGGTTTAGTGAACAAGTACACGTCAGTGCACTCTAGAGAGGATATGGAAAGAAAACAGAAAACACTCACCGTACGGTATACCAACAAAGCTGAAGAAAAAGAAAGTTGGAAGGCCATAGGGACCCAGGTTTCTGAATAATGGAGCAGGTGGGTTTCAAACCACGATAGTCGTCGGTTAATGTGAACAAGAAAGAAATGGATTTGGCGGATATGACCTACTTGAGCCTGACGTGCTCTTTGTCGCTCGACGGACGGTGTGTTGTGAGTAAGTTGATGACCTACTAATCCCAAACGACCAGCGTATTCGTAGCCGCACACATTGCATCGCCATACAGTGGTCACCACGACCTATGGCACTGATGGTTCCTTTGTGTACCACGCACGCACTTCCGTTCACTCATTGAATTTATGAGCACCCACCTGCATCACAGTCCACCCAGAAGGTCCGGTTCAACGCCAACTCTTCCTAACATCTAAAATCAACGTTACAGCGCGAAAGACTTAGGTGGATAACATCTTGGTATCTCAGCTTTTGACCCCCACGAGTTCGGTTACCTGATATCATCTACCCTTATAATAAATGCTTTGAAATGCGGTCATCTCCTGTTCGTCGGACGTGGCTTAGCCAACAAAGCTGATTGAGCTTCAGCATGGCCTTATTCCTTTCCATGTTTGCTCTTCACTGTACCTCCGCATTCAGAACCATGTCCGACCACCGGATACACATGATGCGTCCTAGATACAGCAAGTGGAAACGGCTTAGATAGCGCACGTTCCTCTGAAACAATGTCCGCGTTTCATTGCTGTACAACAACATTGACAGCACCGTTTACCGGCAGGCACAAGGCTCAGTGGACATATTCAAGCTGTCGTCCTTCTAGACACGTCTTCCAAGACCTGTGAAAGCAACAATAGCCTTGCTGCGCGAGCCTGAAACTTGCGGTCCCCGGACAGGCTTATAAACAAGTTGCTACCCCAGCAACAGTCTGCGCAGCTGTTGACATCTCCATTGATGTGAATTTCAGGCGCAGTTGCAGTAACAGAACCTTCACCGGCTGAAAGATTAAAGAAAGAAAAGTTCTTACCTGTGTTGATGTCCAGTCCGAACTTGGATGCCGTGGTTGCGAAAGCCGTGGCCAAATGTTGAAGTTCGCCTTCGCTGTGAACAAACAGCCCGCTGTCATATGCAAACAGAAGCATCCGTATCGTTGAGGTATATAGCCGGGTTGGGGCGTTGAAGCGTCGAATATTCAGTGGGCTTCCATTCGTCCGGTAATCGACCTTAACGCCATCCTCCGCCGAATGCTAAACAGAAATAGCTGGCATGGCGGTCAGTTATAAACTAAACAGAGCCAGTGCCAATGTGAAAACTCACAGAGATCGATCTACACAATTGTACCTTCGTCTCCATTCTCACACGTAACATTTTAGTCCAGTTGCCTAAGTTGTCTGGACATCCAAACTTACCAAACATTGTCCACAACTCCTAGTGGCTCGCGGAATCGCAGACACCGATAAAATCCACGAACACAGCAAACAAGATTGCATTTCCGGTGCTCTCCCTGAATCTGTTGAGTAGGAAACACTAGTTCGATCGTACTGCCCGCAATCCACACCGCTCCTCGGGAACACTGGCCTCCAAAACGTTCGCATTTAATAAGTTCAGTAGGATTCTATAAAACACACTGCCTGCGTAGCTCATTGGACTGATGCCTCGATAACCGTCGAGGCCTTGCTTGCTACCCCTAGCTTTAAACATAGGTACTACCAGTGCATCCTTGAAAAGTTGTGGCATTTCGTCCTGCTCCTAGATAGAGTGAGCCAGCTGAAGCAAAGCCAGTCCCAGTGCCAGCCCATCATTCTTCGGGATTCCACCTGGCAAACCATCCTCACCTATAACCTTCACGTTGGGCGGTTGTCCAATCACTTTTTTCAACTTTGTTGAATCCTGGGCAAGAGGAAGTGATTTTTTGATAGACTGTTGCGGCAGGCTGATCACTGTCACCCGATCATTAGTAACAGGGTGATTTAGTAGGCTACCGAAGTGTCTGCGCCAGATTGTCATGATATCCTCTGGCTGGATGCAGGAACAGCCTGTATCCAAGTCAATCGATGCTTCGGCAGATTGGACGGATAGATCGAAAATCGTTTTAAGCGAATCGTAGAACTCCTTATGTGACCGGCGTATCTCCGTATCCGCTCACCTTGCTTGTCCACCAGTCGCCCTGGATTCCGCGAGTACGTTCGATCAATTGATAGCGAGCACTCCTGAATGTCGCTCGCTTGTCTTCATCGTGCTGGTCCATTGTGGAGGCGACAAGCTGGAAATGGCCACGTTGTTACCATCGAACCAGTTCGGACATTTCTGGAGTTCGAAAACAATCATCTTGGTGGATGCTGCCCTGATCTGAGCTGATGGTCCTAGTCACTCTCCTACCTAGGTCTGAGTGTCCTGAAAATATCCAAAGCTTCTATAATCTACGCAAATACACTACAAACCTAATATCTTGCTGCATTGGCCGTCGAGTATGGCAAACCGGGTTACCCTGTTTGCTGTTTTTGGCCGGGTGGATAGACGAAAATATGCTACTGCCAAACCTTTTCCTTCCCACCACCCTAATGACGCGCTAGCACAAATCCCAGATCAGACAACGTCCACTTGATGATGACATAGACACAAGTAGCACGTGCACAAGACCGATTAGTCAGCAGGCCAGTCAATCAGTATCCAGGCTGGGCACACAAACCTGGCTCAGATAGGACACAACAATTAGCTGGGACATTTAAACCAACATTGGCAACAGATCAACTGAGACGGAATCCGACCTCATCCATCACAAAGCACATCATGGAAACAGGTCACGTTGTTTACCCGGCCAACTCGTTTCAAGTTCTGTTACGTAATAAGAACCCCAAGTTGCTTGCTTTCTTCGAGGCGATGTTGACCAGTACTCACCGTCCTGCTTTGTGTGTGCATAAACTGTTGACTCACGCAGTTTGTCTGCCCTGGAACTGACGACAGTCTTTGTTTCATGTAAACCCAATGGTTGAATGTTTTTTATTGTGTTGCTAACCCCATGTCCTATATATTCTAATGTTTTAAGTTCGTGACTGAAGAGAGTAAACGAAGTGTTAACATCTCGTGATGTATGTTTTCTATCGCTATTGGTTAAACCAATAAGCCTCAAGTTCGCCCATGAGGTAGAATATCGGAATACACATGACTTTTTAATGGTGTATGATTCACTGTTGAAATGGTGATGGTGCTGTATCCTACTCCATAACCTTACCAACTACCGAGAGTGAGATATTTCTTGTTGATGCTGCTGCCATTATTTCATACATTTTGCCTGGAACGCAGTAAACAGTGCCCAGTCGAGCAAAACCATGTCGGAGGTATGGATTGATGTAACGGCTGATTTTTTACAGAAGCAGTCTTACTCAGCAAATGCCCCTTGGACATACTTATGTAAAAGTGATTTAATTGGAGATCATAAGAAACACATCCTAATGTTCAGGACCGTTAGGAGCTGTTTTTCTCCAATTGTCCGGTTTATCCATGTACTCAACGATTAAGCGACGAACGCTCTTTGAACACCCTACATGCTTGTCTCGGGACACTTCTACTGTAGGTCGTGAGGCTAAACAACAAGTGTTGACTAAAATGTGAGCTATCACAGAACGACAAGCAACCAGTCTGTCCACCATTGAGGTGTGTTAAATCGTTTGTCATTTTGAGTGGTATTCGCGACAGTCAGTGATCGAATAAAGGGCCGAAGTATTTCATGGACTCGAACGAAATTCATACGACAGTATAACAGAGGGGAATGTAATCTAGTAGCGTTTAGTTCAGTCATTGAAATGTTTCGACGAAAGCGCAAAAAAGGAACTTTATGGACTGACTTACATACGGAGCAAAGAAAGTCTGTTGGAAGGGCGCCTTTGCACAGAATTTTGTCAACGCTCAATTACAAACTGGCCATCCGGAAACGCTTGTGCGAATAACGTAGTGGTACAATCATCATGTCCTCTATTTGACCAAAACAGAAACGTAGCTTAGATTATTTGTTCTTCTCTTTGAAGGCAAATATCAGTAGTGGATCTTCCCAATCAGTAAAGAAGTTTATCGACCGCAACTGTGCCGTTATGTTCCATGGGTGTGAGCCTGTAAAATTTCGGGGTGAAAGACAAGATGCTGCACTCGAAGAGGGGTTAGTTATTCTTTTTCATGCCGATATGCAACAAATTACATGAATCGTGCAGTGAGGTAGCTCAGTAGGCGAATATGGTAGCATTATTCACTATAGCTTGGAAGCGCAGTCAGTAACCCGATGGCTAACGCATTTGATAACCTAGCAAACATGGATCACATCGTTATCCCTAGTCGGTCTTTCCGAGTCAGTCACAAAACACCCAAGCAATGACCAAGGTCACATTGTTAGTAAAGTACTCCAGTTGCTTTGATGTTCTGAGTTGGCTAAAGCTCATTTCTGTTTGGCCACAATGAAATTCCGTAGCATTACACGTTACGATGCTGTGTAGCAACATTGTTCATAAACATTCCTACTCATAGTTGTGAAAGAACACTGACACGGCAATACCACCTGTCAGGCTCATTGTTGTTTATGTATACAGTCGCGATGACTAATGTGGCTGGTGCTACCTGATAAAAATTAACAAACAGTTCGTTGGAATCCGGATGCTTCTGTATGAACTTTCTAATCTGTGCCCTCTTACGCATCAATTTTCGTTCTGACATTTTTTGACGTATGAATGAATTTTCACCTGACAGCCTCCTCACAAGCTCATACGCAGTTCAAAGCAATGCAAATTTATTTGCTGCCTACCTTATAGAAATGCTTGAGTGGTAAACATTCTAGACATAACACAGGAACAACGGAAGACAACATGGATCCAAATAGGTGATGGTCAAAATGAAGGTGCAATACATCGTCTTATCCTGTGACTTGGGTTGGCTAATCCGTACATTTTCTGTATGCTAGAGGATAGGAATAAGCTATTCGATGGCTTCAAACGAATATTCTAAGATTGACTCAATGCACTGACAGGTAAGAAGAGCTAGGACAGGATACTTGTGTAATGGTGACGGCAGTAAGAAATAAGTTTTTGACGTAATATATCCATTTAGCAGGTTTGTTTTAGATTTATATACCTCGTTCAAAATAAATCAACTTGCAAGTCTTGAAATGATCCTGCCGTGATTTGTAGTGACTCTCGTGATGATTTGACGAACCAGCAGAAAACGATAATCTGATAGGTCTGCTAATGTTCTGCTATCTCTAGCAGGATAACCGTCTTATAGGTTGGGCGCATTTAGACTAAAGTCAGCTAGTGAGTGAATATGAATTATTGTGTCTGTTCCGGGCATAACATGCAGTAAATATTTTGACTATGAGAGACTTTTTTATTTGTAAGTACGAAATAATCGCAGCGAGTAACATATTAAAGTTTGTAATCTAGTTTAGCCACGGTGGCGAAACTCAAACTAGACTGCAAGTCTATCTGTAGCTTCAGGTCGGATGACAAATTAATGAATGGATGGTTGGCTTCAATGTTCCTTTTGAGTCGTGCGGACACGATGCCATAGTCCCTCAATTTACATGAATTAAATGGACACTAAAATCAGAGCAATAACTGCTGGCTACATTACTTAGGTATAACTCTTCCTAGTGTAGCATAACAGTTTAGTAAATAATTTCATGGTTGAGTAGGACACAACTTCCCCCATTGAGCTGAGTTTCGCTCAGAGGGAACCGTGGATGCAATTCGTAGAAAGATGAGCCTCCTCCCTCAATACAATTTCCTGTTATGGTCCTTACAGTGGTCTACTCATTGTTCAACTTATTCTTAACTAATAAACGTACTTAATGGGAATAAACCGTAAGAAAATGTTCATAATGTTTATTTCATTAAAACAGCATTCAAATTATTAAGTCGTGAATGGAACAATTTGGGGTTAAACTCGGTCCTTTTAGTTACACTAAATCTCTCAATAGTGATGTTAGGCTAGATGAGATCTTACGCGGAATATTATCTGGATTAACACCAGTCAGCCGGGAAGAGATGATCGCATATATGTACTTACTGCAATACACCTATGCTACTCTACTATACCAATGAAGGTAACACTTGACCATGAGATCTTCGGCCGAGAGGTTACAGTGAACGGACAGTATGTGGGTCACAGACTGTAGTCTTCCTACCACCATTCCTCACAGGTCAGCTATTGAAGCAATTTTTGACGATTCTCAGTCATTCTTAGTCTTAGTTATCGTAAAACCACCGGAACCATGAGTACACTTTAGTTTTGAATCAACTTTCCTGCTGCCATCATCATTATCATAGACAGCAATACATCAGTGGTTCACATCAATGCTTAACTGCCACACAACCATGAAAAAGTAAACCCTATATATATAGGAGAGAAGGAAAAACAAGGGGACGGGAATGGACCTAACTACTGAAAATAATTACGTCTATATTCAAACACTCAACATCAAGGTGCCTACACGTTGCAACCAACACAACCGAGCTGCAAGTGAGAGTAAGGCGTCATCAGCGAGACGGCTATCACTGCCTCGTGTCAATAAATACACTCACTACACAGACAATTCGGCCAAACATCGACAACATCCACGCCACTGAGCTGGATTAGCCGCCATCTCGCCTAGAGTCTCCAGCCACCGACTGTGTGAGTCGCGAGGGCCCCCCTCGGGAGACGAACACGACCAACAGTGGCCAACCCCTTAGTGAACGACTTCATTTCCCTACGCCAGGTCATTATCTGTCCACCTCGGACCTTACACCAGTCGGTCGCAGTGTCAGCGAATAGTGCTCGGTGTGGAAGACGACTAGCTAGCATTCTTAATACATGACCTAACCATCTAAGCCTGTGCAAACGTAGAGACTGGACAAAAGAACTCGTTTGGCAATCACTACCAAACACCCGCTTTCTAACCTCCTCGTTACTTACGCGCTGATGCCACCCGATACGAGCGATTGAACGCAGACATCGGTGGTCAAATACTT
>QNGE01002032.1:0-59252 GCA_008508345.1 Paragonimus westermani | reverse complement strand
GCGGTGTACCAGAAATGGTACGTTTTTCGAGAAGAGATGCCAACCATCTTCCAACCCGCAACCTGGAGGACCAGGAGACTGTGGTTTGTCAGACCTCTACCTGTCGGCCTGCTTGGTATGAGTAACTCTGTCCAGTTTAGCCCAAAAGGTCATCGAGATGGGCAAGCCGTCACACCACGTCCCACCTTGAACAGTCAAAACAACCGCCTCCAACTCAGTAGTGATGGGACCATCAAGAAATAGACTGCCCAAAATTAATTACAGTTGTTTTACTCACTGGTAAAGATCTTAACCAACTGGTTTTTTGTATGAACAAAGCGCGCACCCACTGTGATCAAACCGGCCATTGCCCAAATTCAGTGCAGTCTGCTTTGGGTTGATTGAGTAAAACTTTATGCATATTCCACAACGCACCCTATATGTCTATTTTTGACTGCCCATCGTGAGTTTGAATAGGACCGAACTGGCGATTGATTTTGTGACATCAGTTCTGATCCAAATTAGTTGGTTTACTGCCACCAGTGTGGGCAAGTTTCAAACCATCCAACGCCGCTATACAATTAAAACGACAGGTAAAAATGTGCAAAGGTGTTGCCAGATCACGTAACGGTAGTCTGACTTTGATGCTATCTCTGAATGTGGGTCTGAAATGTAACCACCACCTCAATGACTCAGTTGAGAACGATAATTTCAGCGACTGATGTGACCACCTACTTACGTGTTCAGTGTTCGGGTAGACTTTACTGAAATGTGACGTCAGAAAGCAGGTCAAACTCCGTCTGTTTTAGAGGAACAAATCTGTGGAAGTTAGTAAACTGACCAGTTCACGGTATTTTTTCATTAAAATATCCCCAGCCTTGGAACTCCGTCAGGGTGTCGTTAAATAGTTTTCTCAAGGAATTGCAGCGGATCATTTGCATCCAGTTCAGTCGTGAGCTGAATGGAAGGATGCATTTGGCTAAGCACCCTAAGGGCGCGTTTTAACTTTACGTCGATTGGGGCGCAGCAGAAATACCCTGGGTATTTTGGCAGGTGAGACGAAATGGTTGAAATCTCACACAAAAACTGCTAACTTTCCGGTTTATTATCATCAAAATGTCAACCAAGAATGGACCCGACGACTATTCCATCACCACGTTGTTAATCTGTCGATAAACCCCGAAAGAACTTGAATTATACGTAAAAAGTATAATGCAATGACACTTCACTGATAGTGTTGATTAGGATTATCATATTTCTGCCCAAATCTTCAGATTGCCTGTTTATAGTAGCAAGCCACTCCTAGATAGTGAGGAAATATCGAACGGATAAAAGTGACGGTTTGTAACTTCATGATTTCCTAGGAATTCAGTGGAACCAAGGTATCTAGGAGACTACTCGAATGAACTCTCTAATAAATCAGCTCAAGCTGGACGACTTAACACTGTGTAGATTTTTTGTTTAGGAACGGTCTGAGTGTAGTAAAAAGTCATTAAATAAAGCATGATCTTACTGTTCAACTTGCACGTTCCCACATCACGTGCGTGCTCGTGTTTGGGAGTCGGAATTCCAGTCCACATCTATTTATACTCATACGTCGTATACAATTCTGCTTGAATTGTGTGTGAAGTCAACGCCTTCTGTTGTAGGTTTTCTCTTCGCCATTTCTTGTCCGTTAGCGCGACTTTGTTGACCGATGGCCCATCCACTCGCCCGTGTTGTCTACAATCCATCCACTGTGGTTTTTGGCTGTACCTCACCACCACGTTGAGATATTTCACTGAGAGGTGGAATAATTGTGCTTCCGATTTGGTCATCCATCACATGAGTGCCATATGTTTTCCGTGAACCTTGGGATGACAATCCAAGGGACAGTAGAATCGCTTAGCGTTAGTGCACCGGTCTCCCTATTCACTTTAAGCACGAGGTAACCAGAATGTCACCCAAAACAGTACTATCTCTCCTAGTGTCTTTATCCAGACCAGTATCTAAGTTACACTCACGTATATGTGAAGCTTCTCGAATGAAAAGTTATTTTTGGGGTGTCAGGAGTCTAATAAGTTGCCCTAATTCCACAGTGATTCTGGTCTGCTCCCATCAAATCAGATAGGAGCCTTTTCAAATCGAAGATAGAACTTACAGTAATCTGTGTTAGCTTATCCAACAAATTCTTAAACTGGAATTCAGGTTATAATTTGCCGTCAAAAGAGCAGATACTAAAAACCTGGGTCCCCGCGAAACTAATCCAAGAAACACATCATTAAACTGTATAGTTTAAATACTATGCACCCACGCGGTTGTTAGTAATGCATAATAACAACCGAGCTGTTATTTTCATATTAATTGCCCAGCCGCAAGCGGACGACTTGGGATATCTGGAAGCGGGAGGAGTTGTGAAGGTTGGGTCACTGCAGAGAGCTGTGACATGAAAGAGGTCAAACACCGATGTTCCATCTTTCTAAATGAGTGAAAGTAGGGGGTCCAGAACCAGGCGTAAAATCGTCTGACTAGCACTCAGAAGTCTCCGTAGTGTTGTCATAATTAAAGAGACGAGTGTGATCCACATTTTTACAAAGACTATATACGAACATTTTTTCACAGGTGTTTTGGAAGATAAGTTCAATGGTCCTTGCCATCCAGCATTTATAGCGGGTCGAACATCATTTTTCATGGGTCTAGCATTTTGATACTGACATTTTTACAGAGAAGAAAACAAAACCGTTTGGAAAAGCCGGCTAGCTAGAAATCGGTCAACTAGTGGGAGTCAAAAACTCTTCGTTTTGGATACAAGTGTAGGTATAAACTTAACGCCATCCACAGCAGGCCACAAAATTCATATGTAATTGGGCTATCAAACCAGCCTGTTTCCTGGGAAGTATGGAGTTGTGAAATCGACCCGGAAGAACCTCATCAGCATTACTTACCCTTGGTGAAACCTTGAGTCAAACTATTGTCACCGTGTTTCTGGGTTGACCCTGTCAGTGTGCTTTTAGTCTATGATTGGGCAGGACCGAATCGAAGCGTGGGTCAGGGTCATCTCGAACGCGTACACTCGGAGATTTTCGAATAACTCTTGGAAGCTCCAGTGACACTTATCATTGTACTAAACTGGAAAAGAGTTGAAAACAATCGTTTCTCATTTCATTGTTTTTTTTAATAGGGCACATGCCATCTTTGTCCAGCTGGTACATTTTATTGAATCTCGACAGTTACAATCCCGAAAATTATAAAAAGTGAATATGGCTTACATAAAAGGTATCTGGGCTGTAGATTGCGCAAGCGCATTTGACACGCTCTTCTAAATCGTCCAACAGGAATCTCGACTAGTATGAGCTACACGGTGATGTTTACATGACAGATGGAGGGCCTTTTATACGAGTTCGAAAAGGATTTTATAGAGTAACTGGAAAAAGAGGCGGATGAGTGAAAATTATGTTTGTAATTTTTACAGTCTTCCAGGGACAACCAGCATTTTTATGTTTACGTAAATTACTGTGCTCCGGAACCTAATTGTTAGCGATTTCACTGACAAATCTGTCTGAACGCACCCACTTCACCGAGCAACGCTAGCTGTTAGGTCTAGTAGCGTTTCCAATATGTAACACTGGACAGCAAAATAGACAGAATGGTTTGAGGCTCTTATCCTACAGGAAGCCGAAGAACACAGATGTTTGAACTGGATTATCCCCGCTTAGACTTGAGAGACATTTATAGGATGCACTGGCCGAGTACTCACACTTTCAGAATGACAAAAACAACTTTTTTTGTTAAAGTGAACCTTCCTGTAAACCCGATTTACGTGACTTTTGATGCTTATCAGCCGTTCATTCGATCAGCGCTTATTACTCGTCTATAAATACATGTAACCTCCATTTGGTCAGCGGATTGAAAACAGTTACACTGACTCCGGTACGCCGATCACCAGACGCCAAATCAGTTGGCGATTGAATGATATGCAATAGGCTGATTTCTGATGGTTGGGAACAGTGGTGGTGTTGTTCGTAGCTCAGGTTAATGGTTTTGGTATTGGTATGTTCGCCGAGCTTGTCATTTAGGTTTCAAAAGTTTCATCGCCAAGCGAGGTGACATCACTAGTGTAGTGAAACGCACTGTAGCACCGCAGAGCTCCGGATAAAGAAAGATAACTACTTATACCGAGTATTTCTTTGCAACGGATGTCCACGAAATTTCATCAGACGGAGTCCACTACAGGAAGACATAGAGTCCAGGTCTACCGAACCATCAAAAAAACGGATTGCATTGCCATCCATCTAAACTGCATCAGAAGTGACCGAAAGACATCCAAGAACACACGGTATCACGCTAGCACACATGTTCACACCAACATTACGACAGATACTATCAAAACCAAAAGAACAACCCAAACCCGCCGACAGAAAAAACGTCATTTACAAAGTTACATGCAATGACTGCAGCCAAACCAGACGGAAATTATCAACACAAATATATGAACGCAAACTGGCCATCAAGAGGCACGATCAACTTTCCTTGATCTCCGTGTACGTGGATGAAACTAGACACGCCTTCAACTTGAATACCGCAGAAATCCTTACTCAGGCAAACACCAAACACGCGAGAGAATTTCTCGGTCAATAAACAAGCACACAGAGCTGGACAAAATTTATGAACCAGTGCAAACTAAGGATTTGAGGGGACGTAGACGCCATCAAGCACAAATGTCGGTAAACCCAAAAGGAGCAACCTGAATCGATCAGACCAAAGTCGAAACAGGGCAGTGGGTAACCAATCGGACGGAATTAAAAAACGGAGAAATGACACACCCAGCTAATTCACAACCAGTCCGATTCGACGTCAAAGTGCGGCAACGACATGAAGCAGCCAATCACACTCCATCTCAAGGACTCCAAGGAACAACCAATCGGACGTCGGGTCAAGGTTCGAGCGAAACAAAATCAACCAATGATGGGTCAGGTCAAAGCTCAAACACAACCAGAATTCAGGTCATTAGGTCATCTTGCTCTGATATATAAGAGAAAACATCCACCGAACTTCACCAAACTCCACTTTCAAAACTATACGCTAAAACACTTATGCCGAGCTTGTCATTTCGGTTGCAAACGTTTTATCACCAATACCAAAAGGCTGATTTACCAATCACGGTCCACTTCGAGAAGCTCGATGGATGCTACAAGCCTTCACACAACACAAGGGCCAAGTTGTACACCGGCTGCTATCTGGTAAACTGTGGGTAGCAAACTGGCCTTCTTTGATCGCTCCTTCAGTTGTTCAAGCCAAGTGGATGTATTATGAGAACATTCACTCCATATAGGGGTGACAAGCAAAAAATGGTGACTGAATGGGCGACTGATATTTATCATGGACCACCGAATCGCCCACAACGAAATCAAATAGTCTTGAGCACTCTGGTTAAATGTTTCAATACACACATGCGAAGATGCAGTGTATTTGAGCACGGATGATTCAGTTCATATAAAGCTTGTGTTGTCAGATCCTTGAGGGCGCAACATTGACTATTGTCCTATCGGAATGTTTTGCCCATTGCGCATTGGAATTAAATAGTAGGGAGCATGTGATAGTGAAATTGGTGGATATACGCCGATGTTCATCGATCTTAGAAGTGGTTACATCACAAAATGCTGACTTCGTCACATGACAAAATCAATTCATGCTCATTAATTCTCCGCAATGACGCTGGATCCAAGTGAGTCGCAGTTTGTTAAGACTGTCTTTAGATTAAGAAGTGTGTTGGTTTTCAATTCTGGGTTAGTGTACACCGCAGGATGGTCACCGCTCTATGAGCTGGAAGGCTGCAGGTAGACGAAACCCAAACAAGGGCGGTTTTAACCGAAGCATGAACTCACAATCATTTGTATCAAGTAACAAATACAGAAGAATTCACTTTTTGGTGATTCAGATAAGCTATGATTATCAATGATTAACTGAGCTCCCATTTAAAAGCAGCCATATAATCCGTTAAAATCTAAATGACTGTTGTCTTGTAGTCGCCGGATTACTCTTGAGTGCAACTCAAGCTATTTTATGTTCATTAGGTTGGTTTGTGTCCACGGTTTTAAGACTTTACTGTTAACCTCTTCGTCCCTTTACATTTGTAGACTAAAGCTGTCTAACGATATTTGGGTCCCCAAACATGTGTACCACAAATTTACTTCAGGAACCGTCATTGTAGTTGTTTTTGATACGAGAAAAAAAGGCAATAACTGTAGTACTTGTCCAAATGTCCGTTAAGTCCATCTTACTCAATTTTTTTCTGATCATTCTTCAGATATGTTTATGCAGTCACACAATCTCCGTCTGGTCAGTTTGGATTATGCCAAGATGCTTCGCAGTTGCAACGAGTCAGCTATGCCACGTTGTTCGTGGTATCTGTTCGTGGCCCTCTTTCAGCCAACAAGCTACAGCGTGGAGCTGTTAAATTTTTTCTTCAAAGATGCAAAAACATTGTACGAGGACAAGAAGTGTTATCCGGTGCCTATTGTTCAAGGGTCATGCTATCCGTTCCATTCGATCGACCAAATGAGCCTTATCTACATTTACCACGTCTGTCACTTGTTCACTCCGTATACACATCCAGGATTAAACTTACATGTAAGTTAGATCTTGCTATTTACTGTGCAATACGTTGTAAGCAACCACTTAGCCGAACTTTCTTCGAGAGTTTATTGTCCACTAGAAAGGTTTTTCGAGTGATAATCAGGTTATGCGGACAGATAAGGTGGATACACAGGAACTTTCTTGGTAATATCAATCTTTAACCATACGGGTAAGGTTTCTATCTCAGGATTAGATCACCAACTTCTTTGGCCTAGCTGAGTAGTACCTTGATTGAAACTGTTGACTGAACAAGTGAATTATTATGTAGCACGCAAAATAATTATAATCATACCCTATAGTTTAAAAGGGTTTCCACACAACAGTTTCATCAAGTGGTTGGTTTCACGATAAAGCTAATCTACGTCACGACACGTTGCAACGCTGACTGATTCTGAAAGCTGTTTATTGTCCTGAACATATTAAAAAAAACTGCACATAAAAACTGCAGTAATTTTAAGTTCCATCTTGCAGCTGCACTACGTTTAGCCCTAGACAACGACACAAGTGAAGTTTCGGTCAACTCATCACTAAGAAAATCTGTTCATGTACAAACAACCTACATCCGGAAAAAGTTTGCGGCAGTACAGTCACTTTTGCCATGCTATTTCGATAGTGCAGTTAGCGTGGTTTAATTTAGATAACCGCTTAATCTAAGATGTGTCTACTAAGCGTGCGGTGCAACACTGAGTACACGTATAATAAGTCATAGTTCAGATTTCAGGTTCATGACTCCGAGTTTACGGAAGATCTATAAGCGGCTTAAAAGTTAGGAGCATGGCATATGCATTTCCAGTGTACCGCCTTAAACAAAAATATTTGCTAACTTCATGTGAATGTAACAATCAGGGTACTCATTGACTGGCTCCAAAAACGAGGACGAGTTTATCGACAACAAATGCGGTTTCAATGCTTATTTCAAAAAGAACCCATCAAAACAGGCTGCAGTACAGCTGTAGCTAGACGACAACGTCAGCCTTTTCTTACCGTTGAACAGGACCAGCAGGATTTATGGTGGGCGATGTCCTGTATCCCGCGGACATCCCAGTGGGGTTCTTTACATTTACCAACAACGAGAACGTAAGTAGGAACGGTTTTAATGCATGGAGGCGATAGCGACATGATTTTATGGAGCAAGTGGTGTGGTTTTATACGTTATTCGATAATGGACTGTCAGTTGTGGCAGTGCGTATTTACACTTAAACTCTCGAATAAATTCAAACGAGTTTATAATGCCTATGTCAACACCGTGAAAGTTTTATGGTGAGATATTACATCAAGTGTGCCAACGAGATTAATTTCCCAGCAGATCATTCTCTTTATGCCTGTGTTGCACATCTCAACGCTGTGGTTAATTCTTCGTGGATTAGATGTGTTGGACTGACCAGCACGTAGTCCCGATTCAACACTGATGGAACAAATCTGTAGTACACTTTCTAAACAATTATCTACCTCCGCCAGGTTTTATGTTTCCGAATGTGAGTAGAAGGCTGTCATGAGTCTAAAACGGTGTAATGTGAGCTCAGTTCTGCTAGATTCCCACGCTGTCATAGCCGATTCCCATCAAGGCAGACTTACTGTTTATTCTCCGATTGTTCCCGCCTTTTTCATTAACTTCAAAGCACACGAACTCCCCCATTTTACCTTTGATCCTCCTGAGTATATTACTTACCGGTATCGTAACTAGGAACCTGGCTGCATATGAATGAAACACAATATGGTTAAAGCTAAAAACTAGATGAAGTTATAGATTTCTCACGGATCAGGCTGAAAACCCATTCTTTCTCCAGTAACTTTAAGTTGAGTAGAAGTGTTACAGTCTAACAATTATCGCTCCATATCAGATGGCGTTATTTCGGATACCTGGTTGTTTTGCACATATAACTCGATACCCAGTGCTCACCTAGGACGGATTGACCGCAGTAGACTTAGTTGTATAAATTTAATAACATTATGTGATGTCAACTAATATCACCGATGTAACGGTTTATATTATCCTGCTTGAATTTTAGATGCTCTGTCCAAATGCTTGTGAACGTCGACCCTGTCAGTCGATTGATAACGCTATTCCGGGATCTTGTAGAAGTTACGGTTACCACATGAACGACTATACGTGTAAGTGTGAGCAGGTCAGTAGATCTTGAAGAGGGATTGAAATATCCGTTTATTTTATCTCACCAAGTCTCCAACCCTAAGTAGAATAATCTATTAATTTGCACTCAACTTGTTTCTGTTTGCGTGTTTTCAGTCTGACTCACAAGGGTTAGTTTCGTTAGTAATTTGTACACAAAGTCAGGGTTGTACTAAGCATGTTTTTCAAATGATAGGATGCGATACCTGAAGGCTGACTAGTCGAGTAGTGGCTAGTCTCTGACGGAAATCATATACCTAGTTCAGAAGTGTCTGTGTATCTGGTGGAGTATGATAACGTATTTATTCGTCGTTGTGTGACAGAATACGTCACGGATACAACACGGCAGCTAAACTAACACATAAAAGTAGATGACTCAGCCTGATGAAGAACTCAGGCATAAAAAACATCAACAAGAGCACCCATCGTCCGAAAAGGGACACGAGCTACACTTGTAGGCCGATTAAGTTGTTCAAAATTGTCTATAAAATTTTTGTCAGTTAACCAAGACCATCTCCTTAGCACTGTTTGGATCACGTAGTCCAAAGTTTTGCGTTCATCCTGACCCTCTGCGTCCGCAAACCGACGCTCAGTCAATCTTGATCACCTAAAGATGACCGAGGGTTACACTTTTCCCCGACTGTAAAAGTGAGTTCGGTCCAGTAGACTGACGTGTATTATTTGGATCGTTCATACAAGAGACTGCAGAATAGGTTTACGCAAAAGAGTGTTAAAACCTCATAATTTAGATATTTTAATCTTTTCGTCATAAACGGTCTGATTCAGAAGTTTCTAATCTTGTTGGTAGGACTACAGCATCGCAAGTTGTGAGCATTTTTGAGAATCGCAAGAAGTAATCAGCTGAGTGGGTGCGGGAGGCCTGTTTTATATTTATGGTTAACTAGCGTCATGCTACACAGACTAATACCGAACCTTAAAGACTACTCAGTTAAGTTGCTACATATGAGCTTGCAAGCTACACACAGTACGTGAAGCTGTTAAACTAAATCAACCTCTCCAACGGGAGAAATAATTGTGTATTTGGAGGTGAACACATCACGATAGAGAAATGAAAGCTTTTATTCCAGACACGGCTGTCTGTGTGCCAATCAAACACTCCTCGATGAGCTCATTATGAGTTAATGTCTTTTCACGCCTAGCTAATAAACAAGGGATCTTCTAATCGGTCGTGGTTGAAGCTCCATTGTAACCATGTTCTCCGCATGACACGCTCTTTAGAGAAAAACGCGTCGTCAAATTTATTCAAAATTTATAGGAATCTATATTTATACGAACCTGGAAGAACCTGATTCATGTTTGTTTTTACTAAAATCCTGCATAGCCCATAGTTTCACAAGTAAATGAGTATCCTGCTGCCTCTCGGACTACGTCTACACATAACAGCTATCATGAATGGCGTGCGCTGCACCACTTGATGCTTAACTCAACTATCACGTATTTAGCATGAACCCGGAAGAACAAGACTAGGAGTCAAGTGAATGGGGGCCTTGTGGTCTAGTTGTTCAATTCTGAATATCCGGATGCTGAGCTTTTCGTCAGACGGAACCGATATATCTCGGAGACAAAAACTAGACTCCAATGATTAGATCTAGGCAAGCGAGAACGGTAGTAAAAACGAAAGGCATGAAGTAGTTCCTTATAGATGTATGGTGTGTTATCCACTGCATGGTTTTAAAGACGTCACAGTTTTAGGTTTGTACTCTGAATCAAACGAAAAACTTTCAGCATGCAATTCACCAACAGACTGAAGAAAAGACAAGATACAATTCCACAACAGCCAAGGAGTCTGAGAAGGAAAGCATGATTTCACATACGGAAGGGTTCGCTGATTTATATGGATAAAATATATATAATCTACTTAACTTTATTATGGCTCACTTACTCGTCGCTTCTTCGCTGACGAGATTCTATGATGTTCAGTTCAAACTTATCGTTAACCTCCGGGTTTTGAAGTGCAGCTATTAGTAATGTTATTAAATGCGAACAAAACTAAGGTAAGGCTGAGTGTAATTCTCAGAACTGTGGACTCCGAAGTGTTCTAGAAATTGTACCCTAATCGAAACCTCGCGCTCAATTAATAAGGAAATCACGAGCTAGTTGTTGTAGGCAAAAATTATTCATGAGAAGAGAACCCGCATTCATAGATGCACTTTAGTTTCAAAAAAGCAGAGTCTATTTTTGGCTGATATAAATGGCACATGCAAAGTGAAAAGCTCTGAGATGATTGCATTACAGAATAAGAAACTTGACGAATAACGGACGTCGTGACGTTGAAGCCGGTTGTTCAATCCAGATGTGACACCTTAAAGTGACGTTTGAGTTGGTCACTTGGTAGATTGTCCATCGTGTCAGGGTTTGGCAGGTCGTTGTTCGAGTGGTTCCACAACACTAATATACAACCCATCTTCAAGCCGGTAGCACTTTCGAAATAACCAAATGATCCACACGACAGCGCTTCGCCTGTGTACCTGCAACTTAACTGGTCAGTAAAACTGACATGACACCATCCGCAATGTTTTGTAGTTTACGGATTAAAACAACTTGGTGTAATCCATAAAGAGGGCATACAGGTGCCGGTTACATCCACGACGCTGTTCTCGAAGCTGGCGAACAGACAACATTATTTGAATGGTATTGTGACCCATCCGTAGCCCACGGTGCTCCTTAGGGACGTATATCTCGAAGATTTTCACATCAAGTTGATTGAGCAGCATTCTTTCTGGAACATTTTCAGAACAGTTCACCGTTACTCCGATGTTTGTCAAAGCCCTGCTTACTCCATGTATCTATAAATAAAGATACAGTGGGCATACATCTGAACCCCTTAAGGATTGTATCATTTCTCCAGGGGTGAATCAGCTGAAACAGGACACGAGCAAAAGGTGGTTCAGCATACTTCGAAAGTTCCCCCTGATAAACCATTTTCACCTGCAACCTTTCGTTTTTATCATTAGCGAAACACAAAATTATTCATGCAGCAGGCGGTCAACATAAGCTGGCTGCCATCCACAGTAGATGTGGAAACGTGTTTGAAACAGGCAGTGACTGTATGTTTCAAAACCTTTCGCTTTATTTATTTTCACTAGTCGTGTGACACTTAGTTTTCGATGCTTTCCGGTGATCAACAATAAACAGGCATGTAAACATGCATAATCAACTCGATCTTGACTATTGAAAATCGCTATCTTCTGGGACGAAAACAGAAGTCACTCTTCGTGGCACAAAGCAAATCTCAGTTAATTGAGTTTCTATTGGCTATTTTATAGACTACACGCATCAGTAAAATGAAGAATTACAATTGGTGTTGGCGTTTTCACTTTCTTATTGGTCGGTTCGAATCCGCTTGTAGCTCGTTTGTTTCAACGCGTGACGTACGTAAACAACTTGTTTTACTGCGGTGCTCGTTATAGCAAAATCCGATGCTGGAGCAGCGTGCCGTGCTGATTGGTTCCCGCGCTGACATCCAAGTCTGTTCGTGTTTTCGACACTGATTGGCTGTAGACTTCTGCGAATCAATGGTTGACTTCGAATCGATACGTTTGTCCGATCCAATCCCTTTACACTGACCAGTCTGTGATCGGCAGTGAAAGCCGTAAGGAAGCTGTCTCGCTGATGACGCCTTACTCTCACTCCCAGCTCGGTTGTTTGTTTGCAAGGTGTAGGCACCTTGATGTTGAATGTTTGAATATGGACGTGGTCATTTTCAATAGTTAGATCCCTTCCCGTCCCCTTCTTTTTTCCTTCTCTCCTATATATATATATATAGGGTTTGATTTTTCTTCATGGTTGTGTGGCAGTTAAGCATTGGTGTGAACCACTGATGTATTGCGGTCTATGATGATGATGAGTCCAGCTCATCACTCGTGTGATATGTGCTTTGAGGAGGTTGCGCTATCGGTTGATCACATAATGAAGTAACTGATGACGACAGCTTCTTGAGTGGATCCGGATAGTTATGTCATTCGCATCCAGCCGCAATTGGGTGTTTACGATAACCGATTCGTTAAGAACACACAGGTGGAGCAGATGATCACCGATCTCAGTGACTGCACCAACGCCGCACCGTCCTGTTATTTCCGACCAAACTGCTTAACCGTGTACAACTCGCGCGTTGAGTTTCCCCGGAAGAAGCAATCGGTCACCTATCGACGTCGAGTGGTCTGTGAAGGAGAGCTGAACATAGAACTGGTTCTTTGCGTAACATCTGTGATCATGTTTGGACTCTAAATGTTAAGAGAAGTAGCACACTTACGTTGATCAAGCCGCAGGCACACTGAGTTGATTCGATGTCGAATGTTGTGCGAAAATATGATCAACCACTGCAAAAGAGGTACTAAAGACCTTCAGATGGATAATTAAGTCCAGCAACATGCACCCCTAGTGCTTGCTCTCAATAGTTTGTCTTGGTCTGCAGTGAAAGCGGCAACAACAGTGATTTCGATGTTCAGTCACACAACAAGCAGTGCTGTGCAGAATTTCGGCAATATCATCCTACTTATACAAATATCTCTAACTTAAAATACATTAGCTAGAATCCCTGATTCAAGAGTTTGACCTGTGGGACAAGAAGAAACAGAGTTTTCCTGGGATACTTCACCGAAATTCTTGGCCGTGAGGGATGAACCCAGTTTAGAGATCCTGTGAACAAGCATTGACATCTTAGCCAGATTACTTCTGCGCAAAGCAGACATATTGCAGGCTGCACCAAGGCTTGCGAACAGTACTGTAGGTTTTCCGACTATAAAGAATAGTACGTCAGCGATCACGGCCAACTTCTGGGAAATCAAAATGTCTACAGGTTTACAGTACTCCTCTTAACACCCCTTCTATATCGGAAGTGGAAGTCGTTTTACAACTGCAAATATAATTTTGATTTACAACAATAGAATCGCACCTCACTACTTAGGCAATATCACACAGTCAGCAGTGCGATGTACAAACCTGTGAGCGTAACTAACTGTTGTTTGGCAGGATCCCTTTGACCTAACTGATATGGTTGAATCTGAAAGGACGGGATTTTCAGTCAGTAGGACCCTCTGGATTATACCAAACCAGAATGCTGACAACCATACCAAGGTGACAGAAAAAGCCAGGATCACACACATGAATATACAAAGCTTCGTCTCTTTGCTGAAACTACCTTATGTACCATCCCTTGATAAGCAGGTGACACTGCCTGTCCACTTTCTGTTGTTTCTTCCGTAACCGAAGTATAAACATCGGGAAAAAAGTGCGTCAATTGATGTTGCTTGCTGAATAACACTAAGAATCATGGTATCCCAGAATGTAGACAACCTACAGTACTGTCTCAACAACCTCGAATTTGTTCGTCCGTAGGATGTCTATGATACCTTGAAGGGGATTATGGCAAAACTGTTAAATCACTGGAGAATTTTTAGAATGGATTGTCCTTTTCGGCATCTGGTTTCGGACCTCCAACTATGAATCACAGCTAAGCAATGATAGCGACAAACCAATTATTGGGTGAGATTTATAAGAAAATTTCCCGTCAGGATTCATTTTAGCAGTTTGTATACTTGTTTGTTTGTTAGAATGCACATAAATTTTCAAACAACTAGAGATGTAGTCTACTTGAACGCCACGATAATACTGAAATTTATTTCCACAGGGTTTCGAATGGGAGAACAGTACGCAGTTGTGTTTGATTGATGACAACTGCGCTAAAATTTGTGACGCAAGCAATACCTTGAGCTGCATAGTGAACCGAACTTCCGGTAATTCTATCTGTTCATTGGTTTGTTCTCCTTGTTTCTCATTTATTTCCTGTTTATCTGGTATTGTTGAAAAGTCGTACAAAAGGGTCAGGAGCCACATTTTGTACATTTTGCCATATATTACCTAATTTATTTTGCAATCTGAAGGTTTGTATAACAAATTGCTACTGGCATTGTGATGCAAAACGACAGAATTCTCCCAGACACATCAGTGGGCATCGGTTGCTTGTGTTGGAAAACATTTTTTTCGTGCGTGGAAGTACGATTTCAACTTGGTGGTGGTTAAGACTGTCACGAACCGTAAACGGTTTCGATCTTCAACTGCATGACACATTCAAAATGGTTGGACTGAGGTCAACTGAGATCGATAGACCAACATTTGTTGGTTGTTTCCGAACACCGGTTGCAATCAACTTATCAGAACAACGTGGTCACTTTGAGACGATTTATGTCTACGACCTTCTAGAAGTTGTGGTACACTCGGATCATTCCCGGTCCTGTTCTAAATTTGTTTTCAATTTAACTGTACTCACATTATTCTTTCTTGTGTGAAAATTCACGGCAATAGCAGGTTTTCAGTAATTTCGTTAAAAAATACCACATTCAGAGTGAGTAGACAGTTAAAGGTGAGTTTGATTAGAGCAAGTGTATCCGCTGTGTTCCTGTCACCATCGTTCAGAGCTAGCACGCACACTATTCTGCATTGGAACGCCATCGTTCAGCCATGCCAGAGAACCAATGCCAACCTTGGACTAATCACATGACACGAAACTTAGCGATGATCAGGTTACCTTCGCCTCTAGTCTACGCGCAGTGTCTCATCCACTGGTGTGCAACTGCGTGTGTAATTGCACTGTTAGTGATGAAGGTAGTTTCATCAACATTTATCACAAAAATCGAATGGAAACAAACACTGGTTTTTGCAGGCGGTACGTTTGTGGGAAGCCAACATGCTGTTGGTGTTGATGCACACTATGGGACGAGGACATTTTCTTCGAAACAGCAAAATAGATGGAGTTTTGCACTGCATACCACTGCTTTGTATACCATTGTTCTGTTTAATACCATATTAAGCCAATGTTCGTTTGCTACACAAACCGGTTGATTTACTAGCGTTCTTTGACCTGGGTGGCGTTCTCCGTTAACCGTACATCTCTATCCACTGCTCATACTTGATAGTGAGACCCGGCCGTGTCGACTACACGTTATCGACCGATTCCAATTTAGTGCACGATGCCAACCTTGTGACCTGTACCCAACACATGCTTAGCAATTCAAAAATTCAGATTTCGATCTTTCGAGGCAGTTGATGCAGCCAGATTGGTCGTTTAAGGCTACAACCAGTTTGAAAAGTGTTCGTTGATTCGTGTGCTCAGAGATCGATTGGTCCGAACATCTCTTAGTGCCACGGAATGTATAAAAGTATTTACGGTAGATGATGATTTCGTTTTTCTGGCTTACATAATATATATTTACGCAGCATTACCGTAAACCGCACATAGAAGGAGGTAGAGCGATGACAGGAGAATTCCCTAACAGTTGCAAATGTATCAACATCATACAACCACGAAAACCGTGTAAATAAGCAATTAGTTTTTGACTCGTCGAACTGAGCCAGAAACAATTTGCAGCCTTAGCAATTAGACAAACCTTCTTTGTTGATAAAAAAAGAATACCACTGAGGATCAACTTTTACACATAGTTGATCAACTCAAACAGTTGTCTATTCAAACGACAATCACAATTTGCTCAAACCAAAACTGGTCGATGCTGCACATGAATGTTGGAATTACTGAAATAGCCATCACAGTTTGTTTACGGCTTTCTGCTGGGAAGTATTAGACGAGTTGAGGGTGAATAAACAGTATGATTATGAGAGCTGACTAAAAATCAGAAGTAAGCACCATGAACATAAGCGACTAGATTGGTAAGGTGCAGCTTATTCTCGGAGACAGAAAAGTGTTTGCCCGATTCGAAATGAGATATTATGCTAGGAATACATACAGTTTTTGTTGGAATTTGGATTAAATAGTGTAAGAAAAGAGTTTCAACAGCGAGGAATTTTTAATAGTTTCAGACTGGTGAGAATATAGATAGACAGACACCATACTTGTAAATACTAGTGAAACTGTCAGCATGAGATGAGCTTTGTCCATTATGAATTTTTCACAACACAAACTCCTGAACTGGCTTTTGGGCCCACTGGAACCAGTGAGAAAACGTCCTTGCAAATCCAATATGAAGTACAATTTTGTGTTGCTGGAATATTTTTGAGACATAATTGTTATACATATGAACAACCGTTCATTTAATTTAAGGTCTTTTTACAAAACTTTCTTTGAGAAGTTCATGTGAACAGATTTGTAATTGCTCAGCACAGGTTTCAAATAACGTAACTTACTGATCGTTTGAAATATCTTATTAGATTGATGGATTAACACGTAAAATCTTCTGTAATAACCCGGTATTACAGGACAGCTATTTGCAGATCACAACGCGCTATAGTTTAGGGTGCACCAATGGCAACTTTGTGACTGTACACAACCATGAATGCCCTAGTTTCACTAATGCTATTCGCCATGCGGCACACTATCAAGAAAACCGCCCGCGACCCAAACATTTGAAAAACGCCATGTCGTTGGTACAAAAGTGATTCATGTGGTCTAACCAAATGCTTTTATTACTACCCTATATAGTAGCCCTTTTAGTTCGAAATAATCCAACTGTATCCACAGCTCCTAGTCATGCTTCCACAGTGCCGAAGCTAGCCTTGTTTTTGTCACATCTAAATTCAGCGTGTTGGTTGCTTTCTAGTTCAGCCGGTTTGGTTGTGACAGTTTTATTTCGTGCGATATAGTTCCTGACAGATGGGTGGAGTCGCCACGCATAATCTGTTGGACTCTGTTCTAACTGACTTCCTATGGCTTCCCTCGATAACTGCTCGCCAGTTCCAACAAAGTACTATACCATTTAAATGTTGTCCAGATGACATTCTGATAATCAAATAAATTAGATCGGACACAACAAGTTTATTTACAACACTGTAGTAGATACCCGTGCATCAAACCGATATCAAAAGGGAACAGGTCAGATGAACTAATATTAACGGATATTTTATTAACTCGAGGAAAGAGTGACTCAATTGTAAGTTCAGTCTACTATATGCAGATATATGCTAACCACTGCATTCCTTTCAGTAGTTTTCGCTCATCAGCTTACAAAAGGAACCCAGCACGCACCTTTGTTTTAAGAGCAAGACGTATATGCAATGGTGATACATTACAAATGGTTGCTTTTTCTTAGTTTATTTCAAAGAACAAAGATCGTTTGATAACGATGCTCATGGGGAATGTTTTCTTAAAATTTCCAGTTGTATCATGTGTTTGATAAACAATCGAAGCAACAACTGACTACCATCATTTGTGAAATTGTTCCACTGCTCAACTTCAAGAACTACAGCGAACAGTGGAAATACCGGTGTCATTGCACAATTGGAGCCAGTGTGACCAAGTTACAATATTTTGAGTCACTGCGGCTGGCATTGTATGGGGAGGAGAAATCTGTCTGCAGCCAATAGATTCAGCACATACTTCCGATTTAGTCACAACTAGAGATGGCCACCATCTCTGCACCACCCTTCTCAAATGAACAAAGTCCATGATTATCATCCGTTGAGTATCCACTTGTGAAAGGCAACAAGGTAGACATCACAAACGCATTCATTGTGTTGTGAACGGAGAAGGCGGATGGCACAGAAGCTGTTTATTTGAGAAAAACCAATACACGAGTTATGCGTCTCAACGGGACTACGAACAGAAACACTCATTTGCACACCACACTCATCTGAGGATGTTCCGGTGGAGTTGAACACCAAGTCTCAGTTCCCTCATGTGGCAAAGGCCGTTCCACGTGATGCTGCCTTCTAGTGATCTTTCCCGTATCTCTCTCGTATTTGTCCCGCGGCCATTTCGATCCATGCTGTCGCCTCGTTACTGAATAGTGGTGGTGTAAGTAGTATAGTGCGACCGTCTATCCTCTCTACAATTGGTCTGTTCCACATCGGAAAGAGACATATCCTACAACTTTCTGAAGCGTTATTAATCGAGCGTACTAGCTCGCTGTTGTTTGTTCAGATAAATTTCGTGTTAGCAGTTCAGTTCCACTTGCAGTGCAGTGTGGTGTGACAATGGTGAGCCAAACACGTATGTAGTGTATTTCGTTGTACCGTTGATACTAACAAAACGGTATCTACTTACAAGTGCTAACTATTCAAATCCCAGGATGCATGTAGCAATTTCTTCAATTGATAACTTGAGGAGAAAATAAGGGGAAACCAAACAATTCGAAACAAAAACAGCATTGTTACATGAAAACGGTGAAGATAAGAGAAGTATTTATACGGGAAACATTACATGAGTTGTGTTTTTGTTGGTTCCGTCAAAATTTCTGATAGGATCACTTTGTTTTGGATATATTAATGAAACAAACGTCAACGGTAATAAGTTAATCTGTTTTCTCCTTTGTGTCCCCTTCACAGCCACTACTATCTGTCAATGCAAAGATGGTTTCATGGGATTCGATTGTAGTCAGAAATTCGATGCTTGTGTCCTGGGCAAAGCCCCGGACGCACACGGCCTGAATGTTGGTGCTATTGTGCCGTCCGGTTACGACGCATGCGGGACCACGTTGGACTCGGCAAACTTGTGTTTCAGTGTGCCTGATACGAGCAGTTATACGTGCGTTTGCAGTTCGGCGTATGTGCGGGACATCACGTTACCATATGACAATTGCCTGAAGCCATTGGATAGCTGTGATAAACGAATATGCATACATGGTCAGTGTGTCACATCACCGGTATGTAACCTGTTTATTGGTCATGCTAAAAAACAGCAACCGATTTTCCGAAGACAACCATCTTCGTGAATGTTAAAGATCGGTTTAAAACCTTTTTCCAGCCAACATTAATTGCTCAGGTATTCATTCTGATTGACAAACTGCTAGATAAGTTGGGCATTGATAAAAAGCTCAGATTACGAGCATTAATAACAGATACAGTGCATTGTCTTCAGTGGTAGTTGCGTAGCTCGATTCACGGTATATATCGCACATTTTGAAGGGCAAATTACTCTTCGTTGAGTGGAAGAGCCGGTGGTTGCAGCAAAGTTAGATTTGAATATCATCAAAAAAATAATGGAATTCTAATCGAACCGGTTGTCAACTGCGGTATGTTCGTATGCTGTTCAGCGGTACGCACTTGACGTGTCTCTTCTATCAAAATACCAACAGTGGATAAAATTTTATTCACCTAATCTAAATGCACCTTAGAATTTTTGAAAGTTTATTTTAAAAATGACTACGTCAGAGGACATAGAAGGAACTGTCTCGTAAAATTTATGGCTGTCAAGGACACCAGAATGCAAACATATTCATGGTTCCCTCATCGGGACGGAAAAGTGGTCTTTCGTAGTGAGACGTTTGCCGGGAAAAGGACAAATATGAAGCCATCGGAATCCGGAATGCAAACTAGGCGAAAATCGCCGACTGCATAAGCAGACAATCCAAGTCGAAGATTGAATGATTCATAAGTGTGAGAGAGATCGACTCCACTTGACAGCCCACGGCATAGACTACTCATCGAATGGCAGCGTTGCGACACTCAATCTGCACTTTCCAACCTTGTCGGTCCAGGCACCCTGGCCTCGATAGGCATCCACTCTGCTGTCTCCTAGTACCACAGACTAATCGCCGTGACCTCTGGTCACGTCGGGCTTCAAAAACAAGGTTTGCACTGGTACTCATTGTTCTTTGAAGACTGTAGAGCCGAGAATACGTAATCTTTCTTTAGGTCCTTGGTCAAGCGGTTGTGCGGAGTACAATGCACCTCGAGTATGCTCCGACACGACGGAAGAAAACGGAAGAGGCTTTCTGAGGATCGCATCTGCCAATACAAGGAACTGCGTGGTCAGCTCAACCACTTTAAAAATTGCTGGTCACCTCAAAGTTGGATGGCACAAATGAAAATTCCTAAAAACTGTTACTCATATAGACCGGTCTAGTATTGAAGGGAGAAGGTGGTTTACTTTTTGAAGATCACGGTCATCCAACAGATAGTAAAGTTTACCCATCTCCGCCACATACGCTTCTTTCTTGTTTGTCACCACCGAAACCTAAGAAGGTGGGGGGGACTTTGCTTCCTCACATTAACCAAACAAATCATCTATCACTCAATCCCGCAGAATTGAAAATTGACTGGAGGGTAATCTCCTCAGCCTTGAATTATGCAGAAAGAGGTTGATGCTCTTCAACCTTGGAAAGTTAAATCCATCACAACCAGCTTTCGTTTGGAAGTAGCTGACTGACGTGTATTAGAGAAGCCCGGACCATTACCATACAAACTAACACATTTTACAACGCATACCTTTGAATGTATTGCGGTGGACCCTGCTCAAAGGTAGTGAGCGATTTTCGTTTGGAATCACATGCAGTCTGAGCAAGCGGACGCACTGGTGCTGTTTCGAAGAGCTTTAAACGACCTTATCCAGTACTGTACGACGTTGCAGCCGGTGATTAGTGATGGATCCGCCCTTCCATGTAAACAGGATACCTGAATAAATCAACGGATCGGGGGACCTCGGTAATTGGGGTGTGTGTGGGCCGAATTAAATGGATTACCTTGTGATGCCGCCGTGTGATGCTTATGGGTGCCACGCTTGACCTCGAGGTTCATCATCTAAGTGTTGAATTTCATTCTGCTTAGTTTCTGGATATGGCTGTAGACTTCTTAATGAAGCCTGCCAGATTCTCAGCCAGGAAGAAGAGACCATAATCTTAAACGGAATCGACTTTATTAAAATACATCAGTAGTGCATATTCTCTTGCAGACCGGAATTTGCCTTTAGGTTTTTGTGTTTGTGAAACTAGCGTGTTAACCGCAACGCTGCCAATCTCAAAATACTCCTTATTGAACACTCACATCAAACGCTCAATCACGGCCTTTTATGAATAGTGTTCAGCTTGCTCTCTCATTTCGAAAGAACAGCAAACAGAAATTACGCTGTTAAGTTCATTCACAAACCCTGTGATCAGGACTTTTCAGTTGGGTTGAAGTTACTTTTTTCATCGGAGCAGCTAAATAGGATTCGATGTACTAGCAGAAGTCCTGGAGTGGAGATTGTTTCAAATTGCTAGGGTTAATTTTAATCGATCACTGTGGTGAACACTGAACTGCGATCGGAATACGAAACCCCTGGGGGTGCCTGATCCGTCGTGATGTAATTCATCAACTTGGAGTGTCTGGGTCAACTTGAATAACCGGTCCCTTTAAATGAAATCGACTTGGACAGGCTACTGAAATCTACTTACAGGTTGTATCACAGTAAACAGGAGTCCCGGGAGCGGCGCATGAAGTAACAAGGTCGCTTCAAAACAAGCATCACAGTGTTAAAGTGCGAACTGAAAAGCGCTTTAATGTGGATATGCACCAACGGCCGGCCATTATTATGCAAAAACGTAGTACCAGGGTTGGAAACGCAACGATGATATGTAGATAACTGTGAGAGATTACAGTATACGAGAGTGGCATAAATGGGTTCAGTAGTCCTAAATGAACAAATAGAGGTTGAAATATCTAGTCAAGACTGTTGCCTTCATGTGCATCCGAGGTTTGGGCGGCTACCCATACAATCCCTCAGCGGAAGTTTCTGTGGTTCTCATGGCGCGAACTGTTCCCCACCAATAGTTAGATCAACGGAGACCAACCGGGAAGCGGGAGCGTGCGAGCTTGCCGCCTATTCGGTTGCATCTGAACCGATAGTACCTTGGAACACAACCTGTTGAATTTGTTTCAGAGACCGCTGTTCACACTGTAAACTCTTACCTAGCTTCCAACAAAAAAAAACAAAGGCTGTATCCTCTCCCGAGTTAGTGGTACTGTGTTTGTATAGCTATATAGTTTGTTTTCTGCATCTACTTCGTGCTAGTATAAATTCTCGTCGCGACAACAACACGCTGTCGAATGATTACTCGCCATATGTACCAAAGCGTCCAAGTGCCATACCTGTTTTCTGACTGACTATGTCTGCTACGAACCCTGCATGGAGATCACAGGCGACTGATAAGAGTTCATCGATATGTTGGATTCGCTGTGGATCACCGCATTCCGGCGCCTAGCTACTTGGGACTCATTATTTGGTAGTACAGTCAGCAATGATGTGATGGTTTGAATGATATTAGGGGAAGAGCTTTTCTGTCAGCTTACTACACACAAACTCGTCCAAGTACTCACGAGAGAGTATGCTGAGAAATGAGACTGAGGATGGTGATGAAATTCACGCCAGGTGTGACAAAACGGTGTTAATTCATCGGCAAGCTTAAGAACAGGCATCGATTGTCGTTAAGAACAGTGTGTTACTGCAAATTCTCGTACTTCTTGGCTTCGAAAGGATACGTGTGCTCTCCGTGCTGTCAGCTGTCAACCCTGGTCAAAATCTTGTGTTTATAATCGGCGTAGTGAGTGATAATACAGATCTAAATGCTTAGTTCCCCTTCTGCTCCATTCTTGCTTCGATGTTTACGAAAACACTTTGATAAACTAGCGTTGAAAGTAAACGTCTGGCCACATACTGTACAGAGTTACTTTACCAACCTTTCCTGTGTACTGGATGTCTCACGGAATGTATACTTTTGTGCTTCGTCGTAGTCGGAACTAATTAACCAGGAAGAATACTTGGCTCTATCTGTAGTTACTGAAGTATCAGGCAGTCAAATTTTTCATCAAGACTGCGCAATATTCGCCAAGAAGAGGTCTTTCAACCCGCCGACTACTACCATAATGTAATAATTATGACAAAATTCGCTGCACTTATGGGATATCTCTCAACACACTAGTGCGCCCATTTCTACCGTACTGACCGCTTGCACGACCCATTCCCACGGAAGATGCTATGAGCAGTCAGCCTCTGCCGCTTGGGCCATTGGATCCGTATCAAGTCATCTGACTGTATTAGCAACCTCAACATCTGTCGGCTTAAAATTGGAAGATCTCCAAGTCTGAAAAGTGTAGCTGAGTTTATAAAGGTATCTAGCCTACGTAATTTAGGTCATGTACTCCGCATGTTAACGCGACCTCTCCCATATTACACCCCATTCATTGAGGTTTACGACAATTTGGAGCTATCGGAAGGAGGTCAGAAGTCGGGGACAGTGCGACTGTTCACACAGTGTATTTAAATGAATGTCAAACATGGCAATGTCGCACCTGTTGATAGACCTGTTTTCCAAGGATATGTGAATTCACATTATAGGTGTGCATCTCCTTATATGTGTCGGTTCATGGAGTAAGGCAACTGCTGAAAAAGAATTGCTTAATGTGTTTCCGTACGATCTGGGTACGTATATATATGTATATATACATATATATATATGGTGTGGATTTGAAACATCACAATAAATTGTTCACTACTCCGTGTGCTGTCTTTCTCAATTAGTTTATATATATATATATATATATATTTGTGTGTACAGTTCACGCAGTAACAAATTATGCAATATTTATTTCGGCAGGTGTCTAAACCTGAATGCAATCAGCTTCATTTCCCATAAAGGTTGCATCGAAATCCTCATCATCATCGAGCTTGACTCCATCTTGGTAAAGTTGATGTCGGTATTGCATGCAGAAAAACTGTCGCTCATTATAAGTATGATCTATGGGGAATCGTCTGCTTGTCCGATAGTAGACGTCTACCACCACCTGCTTAATGTTTAAACTGATAATCGCCATCATGGCGGTTCTCAAACCTTTGTGTAAGTTCTAGCCAGCACAAATTGCAACTGCTTGTCATCGATCAATATGAATCAACAGTTATTTGTTCACTGACGAGTAGTCGGGGATTTGGTTTATTTTCAAATTGACCATCACTCACATTTGATCGCAGCGTTCGCATTCAGATAGACTTTCCAGCCAGCCTCTTTCGAAAAGAAGCACTAGACTCGAGTTTCGCTCTCATTAGAGCTCGTCAGTAGTGCATATCCTTGCCACGGCCGGGATTTGAACTCTGGACATTCCAATCATGAGGCAACCGTGTTAACCACTGCGCCATTGACCTCACATTAGGCACGACCGAATTATCAAATCTGAACGCTCAACCACTCTCGCTTGTGTCTGTCTGTTTATAATCGTCACCATTAAATCAACTTTAAGCAATACGCAAGTACAACATTCTCTTGAGGTAAATTGAAATGCTGTTAGTGAATAATTTTATGGACCCATGACAACCTTAAAAAATCACCGTTTCTTGGGACCGGTAGAAATGAAGAGTNCCATCAAGAGGCACGATCAGTTTTCCCTGATCTCCGCCCACGAGGACGAAACTGGACACGCTTTCAACTTGAACACCGCAGAAATCCTTACTCAAGCAAATACCAAACATGCAAGAGAGTTTCTCGAAGCTTGGTACTCATCAACCGGTTCAATAAACAAACACATCGAACTAGACAAAATCTATGAACCAATGCGAATCAAGGATTTGAGGAGACGTAAACGTCATCAAGCCCAAACGACAGAGAGCAGCCAATCAGACTCCGGCCCAAGGACTCCAGGGAACAACCAATCGGACATCAGGTCAAAGCTAAATTGCGACAAAATCAACCAATAGTGGGTCAGGCCAAACACGACAAAAAGCGACCAACCAGAATTCAGACCAGTAGGTCAACCCACTCTGCTGTATAAGAGCAGGCATCAATCCAACTTCATCAAACGCCACATTCAAAATTATACGCTGAAACACTCACGCACTGATGATGTCACCTCGGTTGGTGATGAAACGTTTGCAACCTAAATGCCAAGCTCGGCGAACATATCAATACCGAAATATTGTCACTAGTTATCATATATCTGTAGTAACAATTCCCGCAGATTCATTCAAAGAAATTTCAAGCGGCGATATCAAAACCTAAGCAAAAAATGTGTAAAAAACAACAAAGAAAGAAAATTCAAAACAAGATGTTTGTCAACTGTAGAGCAATGCATGGTTAATAGCACTGAACAATTGGCAAGACCTTCCACGAGGTTAGCACAAGTGTTAGACATCAGCTGGGACACAGAACGAAAATTAGAAAAGGAATTCCTGAAAGTGAACAGTCCTCCGGTCCATCCAGATGCTATCACAGTCAAGTTTCATGCATCGAAATAGGGGTGTGTCGTTCATAGTGAGACAACCGTCAGTGCCAATTTTCCGGCATAGATGTACCGTAAGTTTTTCAGGGAGCCCGGTACAGTCAATAGGCTTAAATCAGTGACTGTGTAGAGAGGCAGTGCCAGTCGACGAATCACATTGCAAGAAGACGGTTACGTGTTATCACGAGAAGGGTGGATCACAGGTGGATGAGACATTGGATCTGTGTCACAGTTCATAATATGGTGGGTTGACTGAATGGCGTTATTACGAGGTTCGGTCGCGAATTCTACAACTTTGTTTGTCCAGGCAAATTTGCTTTAGTAATTGCTCATTGTCTTGACGGACAGTACCACAGCAGTACTAATCGGAAGCCGCATACTACAATTCAGAGGTGCTCCAAAACACTCAAGTGTGGTCTCTCATTAAAGCCAATCCGTGTTAGGACAACTCAGCATGACATGAGCTCGTTAGGTTGCGTGTAGACATTCTACATCCTATATGCCAGATGTTCACCTTCCATTGTGCGAAAGATTCTTTCGGTGTAGTGCAAGCTTTGGGGAAGTTACCCGTGTGTTCGCATAGGATATATTCTACCGATGTCGACTCTTTGGTGAAGAACGCCCTCTCCGAGAAGCATTTACTTTTCGTACGAATTTGTTTCTCGCCGTAATTTGCGTTTTTGCATCCCATCCGATAAACTCAGAGAACCCATAACTTTGTCCACAGAAAACACCAGTTTTGATTTCGGAGGAGTATCTTCCAAACAAATCGATCAGACAGCGATGGGTAGTCCACTGAACCCAACATATGTGAACTTTTAGGTGATTAAACTGCAGCAGCCGGTTGCTATAGGTGGTGCCAAACCATTCGTGAGGGAAAAGCACTCTTAATCTAAACGTGAAAAAATTCCTTGAAGACCGCAAACAAGCTCAGTTTTTGTAGTTTCCAATATGGCCCCAAATTGTACGCCGTACAAAGGTGAGGCGTATTATAGACTAAAGGTAAGCTGGTGACTGCCAAATAATACACTGTTATCATTGAAACATAAGTTATGGGGATGCAGCTCAACTGTGGTCTAACCTAAAACGCTGGTGGGTTGTGCGAGAATACTGGATGACAACCCTTAAACAACATACACCTCGGGGACAGCGTTAGCGTTTGTATCTGAGTTTTGAGGACCGCCTCGAATGTAGGTCCAATGAAGCTCCCTCACTCACATTGAAAAGCGTTTGACTAAATTTCTGAACTATTCTACTGTACAGCGCCAACAACGTAAAAAGAAATACCCACTAACTGGTTGCTTGTGAACTGCTGGTCTATCTTGCATGCTCAAATTTATTATGACCTGGCTTAATATGACTGTCCTTGGAAAGGAACACATAATTGAGGTTTCGTTTTACCCTTGAACCCCCATCCTTCTAAATGATACTATGTTGCTTTGCAACGACGGTCATTGTTTCAAACAATACGATAGCCTTCAAATTGAAAGTGTTGTGTAAAAGACGCAGTGGCTTTCGGAAAGAAGCACTACAGTTTCAGACAGACAAGCTCGATGTTAGTCCCCGCAATGGCTGGAATGAGTTGAAAAGTTATAAAATGCTGTTGCGATTAGTTAGTAAATTCGAGCACACGCAATGTTTGAAACATTCACATGATTCACTAGATGGGGCATTGTTCTGCGGAGGATGGGATTTATGCTATCAAGCTGAAACGCTGGGGTAGACCTATGCCCTTTAACCAACACCCAGTAATCTATCAACTCTACTTGTATGGCCATGAGGCATAATGGCATCACCCAAATGTTTATCAAAACACAACAATTGAATGAGAAAAATGAATGGCAGCATTCCACATCAGCATACTACGATGCTGAACAGACTAAGTTGATAAGTGTTCCAGTAGAACGATATGTTGATTTGAAAGCACATTTTGACCCAGTTCCAGTTGACCGTTTGGTTAGGCAAGCTACTGGCATTTGTGGCTACCGTTATGAGGTTAGTGTGCTGCTGGCATGCTTTTGAATAATTTGACTGGAATGTGACCTTCAGCGTGATTGGTCTCTGCGGGCTTTCTTAAAGTGAAACTTCCGAGGTGGATACGTGTGACTGAGGTATGTGAGTGTGAGTATGTTATATACTGGTTTCATGTGATTATTGACAAGACCGGTTTCTCCTCCTGCCAGGTTTTGTGACGATTTGGGTTTTAGCAAGAAGTAAAATTTTGGGTAACCGAGTGTGAGCGTTCTATCTGTTTACACTGACACCTGAACGCAAAGAAGTGCTCTAATTAACGCAATAAACAACAGCTAATACCAGCACTAAGGCTTTACAGTGAATGAATCCTTACTTAACTGAGGTTGCTCATCTCAGTCGTTCTGTCGACAAAATGGGTAGGTTCTGTCAGATGAATCCGGACGAGTTTAGAGTGTGGGACTTGTACTGCGTTACCGAATTAAGCTATGTGTTATTCTGCGAAAAACAAAAGTAGGTGCATTTATAATTAATCAAACTTTAGAAGAAATACTGAACTACATCGGTACGATGTGTATCTGGACACTAAGTTTCTCCCCATAGAGATCTGATGTCACCTCACTGTTCGGGAAGAACTTAGCAGATCTAAATAGCGTTTGATGTTTAGAAACAACTGCCATCTGGAAATCCAAAAAGCGTACAACCAATGATCACAACGTACTGAGGGATTGGAATGGGATCTATTTCATGACACGCATATTTCAAATGAATTACACGACATTGCGTTGCATATTTCCTGTGCTGTTGACGAAGACCGTCGGCCGCAAAATGTCCGTTCCGCTTAGATCATTTACTTACAGATGTATGAAATGAAACTTTCTACTCTCTCATTCAGAATCGCCAAATAACTATAAGATATAAAGAGGAATTTGTCAGATGCGAAACCAGAGAAGTTACCAGACAACCTGTTTAGGACAACACGTCATGAGTAAAAGCAGATGTGTCCTTATTTGAACGTAAGGAGAGGCAGTACATAGATGATAATCTTTTATACCACTTTCTTACAGAATTATTTTCCTAGTGCATTTTACATTCCAAGTTCGCCAACACTTTAAGGACAACAGGCATTACACTAGGGCAAAACTTCATCCAATGTTCTCCAAGTCTGTAATGTTGAAAATGTTCTGAAAAGCTGATTCTCACACGAGTGGATGCTTAAGTGAACATCACAACTTCTGATCACTTTGTTACTGTTGATGCTTCGTTCATGATGCATTTGTCCGTCTTGCTTATGCCATTAGACCAGTGTTCCTTAGAATTCTGGAACTGTTCGCGAACATTAGTTAGATAGGAAAAATGTTTTCGACCTAACTGATAAGGAAACATTATTATACATTCTTAAATCGTTCAGATCACATTTCTCAATTGTCCATATTACACATTATAGTATTTCCATCAGCAGTACGTTTGTCTATCTCAGTGGTCAGGTCACATCTTCAGGCTATAATCCCTTCTGTTCTGCTTCTCATTTCTTTCAGTTGAGTAGCTAGAAGGTATCGTGTGCAGTAAAATGACGTGACCAATTAATGCTACTGGTGCTTGTATCAAGGTCAGAAGTCTACTCTTTTATGGTTAGTTGCTGAAATTCCTCTGCCTTCAGTATCACAGATAATCAGTCGGTTGATGCGTGCGTGCATATGCTTCCATTTGACGTGCTGTTAGACATTTCTAATTTCTGGGTTTAATATAGAAGGAATTTGTGCTTTTTCTGGGTCCTCATTTATTCTCTCTTTCTGTAGCAGACTCTCTTGTGAATTTATGCAACTTATGTTTGATCGATTCGGCATCTTCCATCCGCGATTCTGTCTAATACAATTCACCCCGCTTGGAGTTGCACCTCTATGTTATCGAATAAATAAATATACAGCCATTCGTTTGCACGATGTTGGACTGTTTGTTCTTCTATCATCTTTTGTCTAGCTGAATATCTGCACAAGCCAAGTTCTTTTATTCCTGAAACAACCGCGAAGCTGAATCATCAGTTGATACCAACTGTACCATACAGATCCGATGTACAATAATTTGCATCTAGTAGGTCTCGGATATCAGTGAAGAAACAAGATTTCATCAGAAAATTCCACTTTACTGTATGACAAATAATCGATGGAGAACCTGGGATGTACATGTGCCTGTCTGAAAGATCGAATGAATCAATAGTGTCAAAGCCTGAGCAAGGGGCAATAGGCTAAGAAACAGAGAACAAGAATAAAGTGACATACCTAACAGTATGGTAAAAAAAGTCAACCGACAAATCGACCTTCAGTCACTGAAAAACAGGAAGATAAGTGACGGACTGTCAGCTTCTGTGTGAAAGATAAGAGAACCGTGTACACAGTAGTAAGATTAACATTTGGACTGAAATTAGGGGGCAGGCGACTGTGGCTTCTTGTGAATAAATAGCTTAGGACAAGAGACGAAGTAAGTGGGAAAGTTTTAAAGTAAATAACAGAGAATCCGGTGCACTAACTTGTTAGGAAATCGTGTTATTGTTGTTGGTGTGTAGGTTACTAATCCTCCAGTATATATGTGTATGGATAAAAGTGAATATTAACTTGCCAAAGTGTTTGAGCAACATTATTCACTTGACTAAAACATTTTGAGGTTTTGCGTTATCGTAACTGTTGTTAGTGATAGTGTACCACTGGAATTTCGGTTGAAACTTCCGTGAACGATAACGACGTAAATCGTTCTCAGTTCTTACATAGTCACTCGATAATTTTTCTAGCCTGTTGGCAGTAAGGTTAGTAGCGCACGTGATCATTTACTCCTAACACTTTTGCTACTACGGTAAGTTCTAGTTACCTACAGAGAGAGGATGCTGAACCACTTTGGAACATACAATAGCTAAAGATTGCCTACTTCGTGTTGTACGCAGGACTTACAACAGAGTGCATGTGATTGTGATGATGGTTACACTGGTCCTTTGTGCAACCAACCAACTGGCAGCTGGTCCCAGTGGTCTGAATGGAGTATCTGTGAGCCCGCTTGTGGGCCAGCACGATATCGTCGTCGATTGCGCATGTGCATGTCAGAACAGGAAGGTCATTGCATTGGCCCGGTTGAGGAGGTGAGTTCGAGTTTCCACCTGTTAACCTCCCGTTTGCCATCACCGGTTTTGATGGTTCATACAGGTGTTCGGATTGAACGTCACGCGTGATCAATCGTCGTTCACGCTCGACCGGGTAAAGTGTGGCTCTCGTGATTATGCTTATCCTTCCCTTTACAAAAAACTTGACGGTAAGTGCTAACTCATTTTCCCGCAAGCCACCAACATACAGCTGCTTTTGAATACAGAAAAAGTTGTCTCATTCTTCGAGTCCGCACGTGTGAGTTATACATCACATTGTTATCGACTCAGTGTTACCACTCCCAAGAGAAGCAATCAGGCCTGGAGATAGCCAATGATGATTTGAGGCAAGCCACGGATCCGACTTACTAATATTGCATCCGTGTCCAGCAATCACGAAGCCGCATTCTGAGGACATAACGGAACCGCAGTAGGTGTGAAGACGCGGCTTTTGATGTATTTCTGCTTTGTGGCGAACCCACGTAACGTGACCTACTGAAATTTCAACATAATGCGATATCCGCAATATATGTAACTGTTTACGATTCCCAGTGAATTCACACAATAGTTCAGGTGAGAATCACGGAGCCATGGTTTTCTAGAAACACGTACCTCACATAAGAAATTTCCGCGTCTCAAACCGAGGGTTCACAAAGGTTACACATACACTATTTAGTCTAAACAATCAGTGGCTTGTTCATTCAGTTTCGTATAAAAACACATTAACTTCGAAACCTCCAAACTTTTATGATGATTAGGATAAAAATTTTCACCTCATTTGGGGTATCAAACAGCAATCGTCTGAAAGCTACACATTGGAATAAAAAACGGTCGAGAATGTGAAATTTCCGTTTGACACGTTATCATTTCTTCATTTTGATTCACCAAATATGACACACTAGGTCAACATTATCACCATAGACGCCAATGCATTAATGAGTCTCATGGATGCTCAACTGTCATTCGCACATAAAGAAGAATGCAAATCCCAAACAGCAAGAAATACCAAGATAGGAGTAGATCACAGATTGTTTTGTCAGTCACTGGACCCCGTTGTGTACACAAGCATCCTTATATGGCTCGACTGACTGTATGGTAAGGTTAGATACCCCGGTCTAAGACAATTAGTTTGTATAAGTCTAAGTTGGGTAATGCTACTTGGTTCTGATTACGGTGCGACAGGTCAAATTGAGGTTTATCATATACCAAAGGATAATCACACTTGTATCTTGTATCAGGTGCTCTGAAAACGTGTTCCCGAAGCTTGATTATCTAAACTTTACATTTCATTATTTTCATACTTACCAAACAAAAAACGTGATTTTGAAATGAGTCACCACTGGTTTTCTCCGCTCTTTCGATCACCTTCATTGTCGTATAATATTCTTCTCACACATAAAAAGCAACACTTTATTGAAAGTAACTTGGAATATAAGTGTACCTAAGTCCGGCGAATGATGTGCATGTCAAAAACCATCTTGAACGGGTTAGAATGAAATGATATTGCACAATTATTTTCGGAGTACCGGTTACACGGTCACATCAACATGCGTGATTTAACGATGATGCATAAAGGTCAGTCTTTCCGATACCACGATACAAAGCGATCAGGCTGTCTACTTAGCTCGCTCTGCGAGTTGAGTAGAAAGTCAGTCAACACAGCTGTCAACCGAGTCAGCTAAAACAGTGACGTAATAAGTTCGGGCTCATTTGCTGAGCAGTCGCTCATTACGATAACAGTTAAAGCAGTTCTGTTTTTCGTCCGCCACATGTTGGAGTTTCAATGGTGGGACATTTATGTTACGCCATTTTTTCATCCAAATGTAGTAGAGTCGTTCAATCGCATGTCGTTGGATTCGTTGAACAAAGCCAAACCATGTGCTTATCTATAGTAGAGGAATAATTTAGCATTCCTTGCGATTGCTTCTACTAATTCACTAGTTACGGTGACTATACTACATTATTTGCACTGTCGGTCTGCAATGGTTTGGACCAATGAGGCCGATTCACTAATGACCTGTTCCACGTTTATCAACTGAATACGTGTTAGTTTTCTGACACATTTGTTTGTACCTGTCAGCAGCAGGTCACCTTATAGGTCAGCCATTACTGATAGTCTTAGTACCAGTATCCAGAGGCGATCCTTGTTCGAACGAAACACGGCGGCCGTTTTGGTGAAACAGAAAGCGAGGGGATAATACCTCACTTTATCTACATTGTTGTGTTCGAGAAGGAGTGTAACCTCTTAAAAATCTTAATGCTAATTACAGTAAACATCAACCTATCTCACTCCCTAAAACTGTCCGATTAACCGCGTGAAATACAATACAACTAAATCGTTCTGTTTAGTTGTGTCTACCAATAAACTTTTTAAACATGATCCTGTTACATTTTACTTAGTGTTAACTAAATTCTTCAGGTCAGGCGATGCGCTGAAGGTCGCGGTTGCGTTCAACACGTGACAGTGGAGGAGGAGACTTGGCTAGGTTTTGTGGACTGGACAAATTACGTAATGATGATCACGCTAGGCTACATCGGTGTTCTGGCTATTTTCCTCAGTCTGATTGGTCTTGCCCGTCGTTATCGTGTGTCTTCACCATCGGAGTCTCGTGCGGCGACAAGTAGTGTGGAACAAAAATCTAATGCCTTTCAAGGAACTCAGAGGTGACACGAATTCAACATCGCATTCCCTTCGAATTAAACAGAAACAAGCATCGCTCAACCCCCTACACGTTTTTTAACGAGTTTTCCACTGTACATGGGTTTCTTCATCCCTTAAAATGTTTGCTGTTGTTCTGTCATCTGGAAGATAAATTTATTGTGCTAAACGAAATACAGGTTTATTCAATCAGTGGTTCGTCAGTTTGTTACGAAGTTGCCCTATTCTTTCTCAGACTTCAATAAGTGGTACACCTGTAGGTCGAAAATTTACTTTCAGACCACCTGGGGGGTATGACTGCACTGAGTGTTCCGCACGTGACATAAGAATGGTAATCGATTAATCAGCAGTCGTTTACACTTACCCGCCGCAGATGTGTAAGAAAACCGCAGCACATGTTTACCGCCTTAAGTGGCTCATCAGAACAGAAAGATAACATACTGCGTTAAACACAAGATAGTAACAGGTCACCAAGTTGATCCATTAAACTCACTCAAGATACTGTTGCGTAATAGAAATCCAAATTTATAGGCTTTCTGCGAAGTGATGCTTATCCGAACTTACCAGCCGACGTTAGGTGAACAAAAGTGGTTGAAGTACCCTATCGGTTTGCCATGGTGTTGATAACATATAACTTGGCGTGTTTGTATGCTTGTCCAACCCCTGTTTGTCCTTACCTGTATGATGTATGTAACTGGCATGTTTTAAGTTTGCGGCTGATGAAAGTAACCGAAACGTTAACATATCGCAATATCTGTCTTATTTCTGCTCTGACGAAGTGGTCGAAGGGAACTCAGCGTTTTGAATGGTTCGACAAAATTCGACAAGGAAATCTGTGGTCATTCTACTGGTATGGACTGAGTTGTTTTGATAGGCAATCTTGATAATGTAGTATCGTAAGATAGTGAACATATATGTGGCCAGTAAGGCGACGGTAGTGAATGTCAAGTCGTGCGTGAGAAAAGTTGAATTAGAAAAAGGTCAGTTAGCCTAGTTAGAACAGACAGAAATTAATCTTGCTATCGAATCGATGAAACTTTACCCACGTGCACTTACTCAGGAGACTTCTGATGCACAACAGCACCTTGTCGAATTATCGGTTTTACATGCATTCACACACTCATCTCGATTTAGCATGACTGGACACATGTGATCAACCGACAAAACTAACTGATTCAGTCCGAAATAATTGGCTCAAGAAATATCCGAAGACAATGTTGTACGTAAACGTTCTTACAATCATTTTATGTCCATTCATTGACGAAAAACGAGGAAGGCTAACATACTACTCCTACTTGACAAGGCAGTGGCAAGAATGAATAAGTTGAACCACTGTCGCCATGGACTGTTAGAACATGTAAGTAACCGTTAGATCATCCACCTTGATAATTGCCTGTGCGTTTTTTAATCCCACCTACTAAGATAAATTTGTGAATCTGTATTTTGCCGTTCATCTTTTGTTCGATTTTCATATTCCGATCATTGCTTGTCAGTAGACTGAACATGGCTGAACCGTTCAAAGTCGGATGTATCACTACACAAGGTCAGGTGAATTCACAATCAATCAATATTCGTCAGAGGTCATAAAAGCATTGGTAACCAAGACTTTGGAAACATCAGATTGTTTGACCCACTTTGGAGTAGACATTCTGTCATTGTGTGCACTTCAAAGTGGAGCATACCTAAGACAGGACAACACAATTTGCAGGTATGCGTAAAACGCGGGTGCTGATCAGGACAAACCACACTACCGACTTTTATCCAACTGGACATGCAACCTGTCCAATGGTCGATTGTGGCCCGCAGGCGATGCATATCCATGCTCTGACTTCCAGATTAATTGAAGCCTCACACGTCAACCAAGATCTCTCGGGTTTCCCACTAATCAGAACAAGTGTAACCACCTCGACACAGTGGTTCGTGGGCTACTTACAGTTTGGTTGATTGTGCCTTGACATCAACCAGCGGATGAAATTTGCAAGTCCTGCTAGAACAGTAAATCCAGATGACGGAGATGTCGGTTGAAATTATCAGAAAAAGTGGTGTCTCCTACTTAGACAGTTAGACAACGTGATATTCAACTACAGCTACTCGTACTTGATTGTATATACGTGACCTATCGGTCACGAGGACTGGAGTCTGACCAACAACTCGGACAAGAATAAGATGTACTGCCATAATTCAACAACAGCAAACCCACAATAAAGCGTTTCCTTTGGAATGAGCCAACCAGACAAAGTCAATTTGAACGCGTAAGCTTCGACCAAATGCGTTGAAATCTGACAGTTGAACCATACCATCCACGAACAGCTGGGCTGTACAAGTATATGAATATATACACAAAGGAAATTTATACGATAGGAGCTGGTGCTTTAGGTATATGGAGTGTTTACTGACGTTCTTCTATGTCACGGGTACAGTACGTGAAAGAAAGAGGTGAGTAAATGAATTTGTGTTGTTGATTAAATAACCATAATGTCTTGCATTATCTACTCACGAAAACGAGTAACTTAACAAGGATCTGGGCTGAGGATAGGTTGACTGTCCATTCGAAGGTGGGGATGATTTGGTGTTTTCGAAAACAATTAAGAGGTGTACCTAAGGCGGGAATAGTCAAGACCGACCAGGTCAAGCTGGTGGTCAGTCAACACTCGATCTCGTGGTCAGGACTTCAGAGCCCAAGGTAGTTTGGATGGACTATCTGGAGTAAAACGAAACAACGAAGACAAGCTTGTTTGCCACGCGCTTGTTTTCGTAGCTAAACGGAGGATGTTCAAGATACTGAGGCAAACCAAAGACCCCACTGTGTTGAGAGAGCTTGATAAGCACATTAATTTCAGCACGCAACCGGCGACAGCGAATGTGGCCATAGGATTTTCAAAGCAATGTCTTGATCACTCAGGATTTCGAAAACGTTACATATCCATACTTTGACGAAGTCGTGTTAATGGTACAGGAACCTCGGCACTTCTGGCTGTTAACGAAAGAAACAGGTGGCTGAGTACAGCCTGTGATTTGGACCACAAATGAACTGTCATCGAGGAGACACTAACAGAGTTAATATCCAGTAAAGTAAATGCGTTCAGAAACTACGTTCATCAGGTAATGGCCGAAAGACAAGAAAAGTAGACATTGAAACTGCGAAAACAACTCATTGCGGCCAAACCTGAGGCTAAATTTCCGGAAAATCCTGACAGGTATATATATATACATTCTCCTCTCTATTTTGGAATGGGTTTGCTCTCAAATGCTTATTATTAATTTGGGGACCCTGTTGCAGTAAGACTGAATTAAGACAGTTAGACTAAGAAACACATTTCGTAAACCCCAACGATCAATTGAGTTATCTCCGATTGTCGTCCGCTGTTAATGTTGAGATGCTCAAAGTAACTCTAGTTCAGTCCTGTTATCAACATCTGACCCAGAAATCGATGGCTAGAAACCTAATAACGAGAGAGCACTTGGTTTCACTGAAATCTTTAAGGCATAATCAGAATAAACTAAGATTCAGACCTGGCAAAGGCGCTGAAACGGTTATCCTAGATAAAGTCGTTTGGTTAAGTAAAATGTTTGCGTTATTGGGAGATAAAAAAACATTCGTTAGCATACAAAGTGAGAAGGGCGAGGCAACAGTTATTGAAGGGTCATAAATAAAATCACTTAGATGTGTGAAGCAAAAGAGCTTGATAGATTTTACAACCTTTGAAAGAATTCGACCAGCGGACACTGTGCGAGTCATCTAGGATATATGAAAACGGCGTAACACTACGACCGAATTTGGAAGCCTACATTTCTCTCTATCACACAACAGCAAAATGGCTTGCCGTGCTTTTAGAGCAGGTTAGAAAGAAGCTAGTGATTCATAGCTTAAGAGATTTCTTTGATTTAGTTGAAACATTTAAACAGGCGGAAGTAACGCACAAGCGTCTATTCCGGGTTGGTTGCTCGCCAGTATCCCACTCACTGAAACGATAGAGTTTCTTGCATAGTATCTTAACAGCAACGATATCAACATGGAAATACCAGTAGATAGACTAAAACAGATATTATCTCGTTGCACGTACAACGTTTAGTTTAAGTTTTATAGCAAGTTACACCGTCAAAAGTACGGAGTGGCAACGGGGTCGTCACTAAGTCCATTGTTGGCTGATGCCTTTTTGTCAGGGCTACAGCGTAGCTCATTAGCCGACCAAATAAACTCAGTCACCGTTTACAAGCGTTAGATGATATCCTCTGTGTGGCAGATAAATCTACAAGCTTCGATAAGATACTGTCTCATTTCAGCTCTGCTCCTGAAAATATTCATTTCGCTCTAGAACCGAATCATCCTTAGTTATGGCATTCTTAGACGTCCTAATATATTGTCACGCAAATTGCACGATGCGATGGAAGGTGTATCGTGAGCAACCCGAAAACACCGATGTACGAACTTCATTAGTTTTATACCTCTAAGACAAAGTAGGAATCCAGTCGGATTTTTGTCAGACAGGGCCACAAAAATAAGCTTGAACGATCCCACTGAAGAGGAGAGACAGTTTCATTGAAAATGGGTATCCGGAACAGTTTATCCATAAGAACATGCTAAGAAACATTAGGATAGACAAACTGCCCAAATATGTGTTCTTTTTGCTTCCAAACTCACAGTTGAAAGATATACTACCCGACCATACTATCTCTTTTTGTGTCCACCGATTTGTGTGCTCCTGTGGAACAAGGTAAATAAGCCGAGCAACACGATGATTATCTGAACGCATTCGAGAGCGGTAGGATCGATAAGGTCCAGTTCTTCTGCGATCGCTTCGTGGTTGGTCAAATCACACCACCTGATGAAACTGATTGGTTTAAGTCAATCTGTGGAATAGGCATGATACAACCGAGATAAGCCAAAGTTCGTATACTGCCAGTCTCAGGAACTATTGCAATTCGTGCGTATTCATTACCACCGTGTGCCCCAAAATGGCTAGTCACAACTGAAGGTCTCCTGGTTCATCTGCATTGCTGACTGTCAAGAAACGATGTGGTGGGTTACGAATACCCTACCTGACATTAGCGATAACATTTTCGGTAAAGATATTGCTGCTGGTGGAGTTGGTGGCGGTCGTGTCTGAAGTGAACAGGGATTATTAGCAACGCATGGGAATCCACTAATTTATGGATACGGTTTCTCCGGTCTTCCAATAACAATTCAGAGTTGTTCTGATTGCCCATCCTACTACCTTGGGAGTCTGCCGAAGCGATTCCTTGACTGCTAATAAAAACCTCCATGACTATTAACTTAGCCAAAAGAAGAGACCCAATTACGGTTCGAATCCAGCAAGAACTTGGACTCCTCGCGATCGGCTGTCTTACAGCTTAATACGTTTTTATTGGCGCTATCGATTAGCACCTCAGTTAAAGTGACCAAATCCAGTAAAACATGAAAACACTGGATAGCCATTAAAAAGGGATAGCTCAGAGTAGTAACAGTGAAAGTAAAGAAGGTGGGAAGAAGAGTGCTAACGTTTTCTTCGGAAATGAATGATCAGGAGTGACTGCAACTGTGCCCTTATTTGTTGGAAAGTATATTTAACTGATCGTCTTACTCATAACTTCTGTGTGAATTAGGAAGTTCAGCAACAGTGTGCGATCTATGAAACGAAGTTTTGAGCTTAGGTCAACTCAGTGAACGCCGGAGCTACTGTTTAACTGACACACGGGCTGCAATTTTTTAGATTGGACCATAGCCAGAAATAAATATTCATACCTCCACAATAATACTTAGGACAATCGGTAGACTTACGCTCAACGTGCATGCCATGGCAGAATATAGTATATGAACCGGAGATCAGGCCATCCGACAGAAACCTTTGTTTTCCTGTTGAGCACAGTGAACTAAACTTAAAACGTGTATTCACGACTGTGATGTAGCCACGCTTGTATCACAAGGTGTCACACAAGACGATCCCGGAGTAAATAGCAGTTTCCTAACGTGATAGTCAAGGCCTGAGTTTGGTCATTTTGAAAGAGACTTAGAACAAATCAGCATAAGCTTGTGTAAGCCGGTTAATAGGTGAATTGATTCAGAAATTTTGGCAATCGCAAAAGCTTGCTGTATCTTTTACGATACTTATCAGTAAATAAAAAACGGAAGAACTCCGTTAAGCCAAAGCGGTTTTAACTGTGGGCTACCTTTGTATCACACAAGTGAACGGTAAGTGAACGAACAAATGGAAGAAGACAGCTGAGAAATCAGACAGCCACTTAGTTTTTTCGACAAAGAAGCTCGAATGAAAATTCCGGTTCCGTAAATCACTTTACGACTACAGTTGATGAGGTCATGACAGCAGTGGCAGTGACAGAAATTTGGATAAGTTGTAGAGCACAAGGAAATTCATGGCTTATATATTCAGGATATACAAACATGTGCGAACAGTGAGTCGATGAGGACGAAACCACTCTTACTATTGGGAAAAGTTGGGTCGGTTCAAACGCGTTCTCTTCTTTGTCGGGTTTTGCAATCACATTCAAACGGCCAGTGTTCAAAGGCATGAGTGGAGCGTCTACGTTATCGACGTCACCACCAGCAGTGCTAGTGACATACAGCAGTGAATTATTGCCAAAGATTGGATAAATCAAAATAAAGGTTAACCTTCCAGAGTTGAAAACTGCGGAGAAAAATAGGTAACAGCCGGTCTTTAGGTGGGCAGATACAACTGTCAGGAAGTCTGGCGACGATTGGTGCATATTCAATGACTATATCAAAGAAAACGTTGAAATAGTCTCCAGTTTACACCGGCTTTTACAGCAGCCTTCTTACAAAAGTCAGCGACATTGTGAACATCTCCTAGGCTAGCGCAAAAGTTGTCAAAGCGTGCCAGTCCTCAGTTTGTCAGAGTCCAACAGCCGATACAGATGGGATAACTGGTTTTACAGTTGCCAAGGAAAAAGTTCAGACGGCATTGTGCTATCGAGGTGCTAGCGGTTGGATCGTAAGGAATAAATGTACAATTACGGAGGGGTTAACAGTCACAGAAACTAGTTGAGGTGGCTTCCAATAACTCCGCTAGATGATCATCTCGAATCAAACGACAACCAGGATCTCATCATCCAAGCCGAAGTACGGGTGAATTTAACGACTGTCAGATTATCGGAAGTCCAACTTATGGAAGGAACAGACATTAGGTGTGCACGCAGTGAAGGTGGCATGAATGCTAGCCACTAATATCTCACAATCATGTAACAGGATACCATGGAATGGTCAGTCTCAAAGCTATCGCATCGCAGCGCTGTGTTCTACCTTAGCTTAGGAAACAAATATCGAGACTGTCGAGATAAAGAAGCAGCAGACCAGATATCTGGGACCTTGCCTGCAAACTGACTGGAGTCATATCATTTGGACTTAATTGCAGTGGATATTTGTATGCTTAGTTGGACCGGTAATACAGGATTAGGAAAGCCACGAACGAACGGCACCGATCTTAACTAATATCTGAAATGTACACGCAACCACGAGTCATCAGTCTCGTCCAATGGGAACAAAAACCAGATCACTGACCAAACGATTAATTTCACTTGACACCTACAAAGTGACAGAAAGCAGTGGCTCAGAAACCAGACGTACCAACAGTTGACATTCGGAGGCTTTTTATGCATGCCGCACGACTCCCAGAGCAGAACAGAGTACACACCCTCGCACAACTTACTGACTGAACGGAGAGCGTCTGATCAACTTTTGAGGTAGCTGGAACAAAAGTTGACTGTTTTTTGTGACAACAATGGCGACTGAACCACACTGCTTGTCATCAGTCAAAACGAATTGCTTGTTAGTGAACCGAATGCAAGACGGAGCTCAGAAGAACAATTAGGAAAAATTTAGCGTTCCATATATAGAAGTTTCTCACTGCCACACTTTAAAACATACACTACTATGTACAACTAATGCGTCTTGCAAACGAGTGATTCTGTTTGTTAATGCATGAAACTATCCGTTGCATTCTTTGGTTTCCAGCACAAAAAAACGTCACATTCTATACATTTCTTTTTTAAAACACAAGTATACCAGGTGCCTAACAGTTAAAAACCAAATTGTTTGGTCAGTTTGTAAAATTGTTCTATTACTCGAATCGACTGAAATAAAATTTTTTAAAACAACTTTGTAGTACTCAGTCAACAAGAATAGAAGCTTTACAGTCTTTCATAAGATTCCGCAATGTCATACAGCGTGTGTCCTAGAGGGAATTTCGTCTCGCTCTGCGCGTAGTCAGTGAAAACCGGCAGCGTGTTCAGATTACAGACCGTCTGTGAAGGAAAAAACTTGGACGGTGTATCACAGTAACAATTGTGATGTTCCTAGATAATGACCTGTAGATATGTTCTAGTTACCGAACGCATAGAAAATTTCAAAACACAGAAGGCTGTGATTATACGATAGGATATTTTGCTTCCTTTCAATGGTACCAAACCATGTATGAACACACATGTTGGCGTCATCCAGGGTATCTGGAAACATTTTAACAATTTGGGTTCTACACCTTTTCTGGCTGAAGATTGACAGGTGAGTTTGGTAACATGAATAACGCCAATGACCAATGTTCACGTGTGCACACAGGACGTCACTTAAGTTTTGATGGCAAGTTTCCCGACTCATTACCGTCCAGTATGAAATTCCGCTTCAAACAGTTGTGTTTACTTATCATGTCAACATTATCCCCGTATGTCGAGGCCACCTTTCCACCTTTCCACCTTTCAGAATAAGCTCTCACTTTGTTGGATGATTAAACAACTAGGTATTCATAGGAGAAACTGAGCGTTCTTTTTACCAAATGCTGTCCTTCTTCATCCCTACGACTTCTGGCTTTTAGGGTTGTTGGACTGCACTCAAAGCAAGTAGCTGGATGACGTTTTTGGTCAGTTTCACCCATGAAGTCTCATATACCTGCTTTGTCAAGTGTTGGGACATTCGTCAACAACTTGACTTAATACTCTTAAATAATCAAACATACATGTGTCAACACACGACTGCCACGCACTAAACAACCCTTACTTACAGATGGATGTATTTTTGTCTGACCACAACCAACACTGCTAACTCTCTTTACGTGGATCATGGAGCACAGGAGATCATGCCAGTTCATAAGTGCAAAGGTATGTACACTAATGTGGTGTCTTATTCAGACAGTAGCTTATCTTCTGGGCTTTGATAAACACCGTTTGTCTCTTTGGAGCCACAGCATGTTCGGACTTAACAACCTCGTTTGAGATAATCAGGGTTATAACTAGCTATCGTCTTATTGCTACTGGACGTTTTTGTCCTTTGTTCTTTTCATGAAGTCTATTGGTCCTTGCTGCTTACTGTAATGACACCCATCTGTCTCGAGTGATCATGGGTTACTGTGCGCCTGAGAAGTTTGCACAACTGTTATAGCTTTGCAGACCCATCCCAAGGGTGCATATTTTGTTAACTTAACAACATGTGAATAGTACGTTGATTGAGGCTTATGTTGATATCGTCCCTCAAGGGCTGCGGTAACTCTCATTCAGATGTAACCGATGAGCAAATTTGCTCCTATCCTCATGTGTGACTTATTGTAACCTATGAGCACCGCTTAACAGACCATAATGTCAATACTACCACTTTGGTGGTCAGGCCACGGTTTGTTTCAGTAAGATCGTTGACGATGAGGTGTCGCATTCTGTTCACAAGAGAATCACAATATTTCGTCAATACAATTTCTTCATGTGCACACACAAATGGTACGTCTAAGCTCTGCAATGTCCCGACCCATCCCGTACCTTAAACGGAGTAAAACCACTGTTCAGTTGATATGCTGAATATCACACAACTATGATATACTAAACCATTTCTCTCTTTGTCCCAACCACAGTGTAGAGACCTGCACGTGGCAACGCGCTTGGCTATTAATTTGTCGTTTGGTTCAGACTCTATAGAGTTTGTAGTTCAGGACAGATGTCAACACCGTCTACAGGAAACGTGAAGTGACTTAGTCTTCCTCAACATTCTAAAGGATCCTCACAGTTTTACAAACCACACTGGCGCAGACGTGAGTAGTGAACTGAGGATGAGCGATTGCATTACACTACTGGCACTATTAATGTTCGGAAGTGAGGCATGTACATGTGTTTGGATATTCACGAATAATACAAAAAGCACTGAAGTGCAGTTTGGCATGGAACGGTCCTAGACACATAAAGGAACTGGGCGCTGGCAATCGTTGCAACCGTGTTATGTGCAGATGAGTGGATCTGTTCGTTGTCATTTTGAAGCGCACAACTCATGTGTTGCGTTTCCAAACAAACAATCCTTGCGCCATCCACATTCATGGTTTACAACAGTAGTGCGCGTTTACTAGTCATTATTCATCTGAATCGCATGGCCATGTCTCGTGGTTATTGTCGCTCATCAGTTATGCGTAACCCGTGAACTTCTACCACACTGAGGACTGGCGACAAGGATGAAATCGGTCATGTGCTCACATCGAATTTAAACGCTCAAAATTGTACCACCCACATTAACATACATTACAAGATTTTAATGCTATCTAAAAGCCTGATGCAAACTGAATTTGTACACAGTTTCAGTTAGTACCATAAATATTGATGCTGATCTTTGGACATCGTTGAGTCCAGGGTGAATGACACAACTAACTCGCAAATGAGGTAGAACCTACAAATGGCAGCGTAGGCTGAACTCACTAACTGACCTTGACGGTTGTCACATGTGTTCGTTAAGAAACGGAAAATCAACACCTTAACCCCAAAAATAAATAACTTATAAAATGACTTTCAAATGACTTCAACGTCCGTGGTGTATCAGGCTGTCTAACCTAGGTCCCGGTCTTGAGACCTGGACAAAACGTTGGGCGGAAGCATTCTGGCCGCAAAACCATCTAACTGATTGGGAAGTGGTTGAACGTGACATTTTGCGATCTATTCACAATTTCCGTGTCAGATGAACCCAGGACAAGCGTTGGGCCTGATGGGTTTAATTTGCAACGGTCTTATCATACGTATCCCAGCACAGTGGAAAGGTATGGTCTAAGTAGTAAGATGTCTGGCGGTTGTAATTGGGGGGGATTACTGTTGTTAACCATAGACCATTCGCAATTGCTAGCGGTCTTCGCGTTCAGATAGACTTGCCAACCAGCCCGTTTCAGCTGCTACCGCTGAACTGTAGACTCCGAGCATGCCTTCGTGATGCAACCCTGTTGACCACTGCGCCGATGATTGCATAGTAAGTATGAAGTAAACACCATATCTGAAATCTTCGACACATTCGCTTGCGAGGATTGCTGAAGCTGCCCGGTCTGCTCAATAGAAGGCTTCAATGGATGACTGTTAACTCCATTAGAACTCGTGAGTCAGTCAGAACTCTGAAGTTTAATCAAACCCAGTGTACAGTATATCAACTTACTGATGAGCATTCGGGGAGTTGATTGGATTAACTTGAGCTCAGCTTACATATGACGATGATTCACATTTATGTGTACGTTCTATTTATGTCTTTAATAGGTGACCGTTTGTACATGTGTTCCCGTCCGTTTTCACAACCGCTGTAAAACCCCTCGCTCTAGTAGACAAATTACTTACAAGATTTGTGGTGACCTAGTAGATGAAAACACCTCGTAGCGATGGATTCACTCGAAGAATGAATATCAATGTCCGACTTGAACTCGTCATTACATTCTGCCTGTTAGACTCTTCATTCAAGTGCAATAATTGCGTTTCGCGTTCAAGTGGAACCCCTACTGTAAGTTTAACTTGTCAATCTCATCACGTCAAGATAATCAGTGGTCAGGCTTAACTGATTGGTTATCACCACGATAACTGATTTTTATCGCAACTCATCTGTTTTTGCTATCTATACCCAGTATGTACAGACAAAGATGCAGTCGTCAGGTCGGACACTAAACTAGTGTTCGAGGCCCACCGAATGATTCTAGATCCAGATTAAAGGAGGAGAGCTATTCACATTGTGACCAAGTGCTGTGATTAGACACCGAAATACGAATAAAGTGGTCATTATGAAGTCAGCCATCAGAACTGTCTATGCGTAGCACAACTAAACGATTGAATAATGAGTAGATACTCCGAGCTAAACTCACTTCCGTCAGGCGAACGAGTCGGTCACAGACTTCATTTCTTTGGAAGAGGTTTTCATCACTGAAATAAGCAGATTGACATGGTGGTCATCGATCAGTAAACTGATATAAATCAGCACATTAAGAATACACGTTGAGCAAGCGGCTCTTTCACGGATTAAATATAGGTGAAGTTTGTGTTAGCGAGATTAACAAAGTAATCTGCAGGAACATCCTTCCTACGTTTAAACAGAAGGCTTCAATAAGTCCCAGAAATAAGGACCGAACAACAAAATCCGGATTCCGAGCCAAAGGGAAGTCAAGGCTCGGGCGTGCATGGCGTACGGGTGTTTGACTGTTTTTTATCCTTACCGAAGCACAGATCAACCAGCATGTTTACTAATACGGTCGGGTGAGCAAACAGGAACAATAAACCGCAGAAATCACAGAAAGTGCTGAGAGGGTGTATGTGCATTTCCAGTTATGTCGCTCGGCTCCGTCCGCCTAGCACACTGGCCACAAAGGTGAGCAATCGATAAAATCTGTCTGTTCACACTAATTTTTCAGCACATGGGAGAGGTAACGCCGGAATGAGAGGTAGCATGCATCGGCGATTTTAGATAGAACTGAAAATAGGGCATTTCCCTAAGGGATTGTGCTATCGCGTTCGTTTCTTTATCGAACACTGATCTCGCTAACGCAACAAGTTACCTTAATTGCAAATAAAATGGTCACCCGAGACGTCAAGACTGACAGACAGCTAGTTGATAAATGTCCACACTGTAGTGCTTTTGTCCTGTAAAATCGACCAAGAGCACAATATGTCGTTGACCTCCGGTTGTAGCAGACCGACAACAGTTATCAGCGTGCCAAAAATGGGGCTTTTGCACAAACCTATTCAAACAGAACACTATTTTGTCAGTAAATACTGTCGAATGCAAATTCCTTCCTGGTAAATACCACGTGCAGAATCGTTCATGTCTGTTTACATCCGACAACCGAAGCTCCTGTAATCCGGCCTCCCGGTACGGCTGACACCTCTATCCTTTATGTGTCTTGTGTTCGGTAGGTTTCGAACTGTAACATTCTGGAGTGAGGCGACCGACAACATTTGGGTACTGATTTTCAAACGTCACAGAATATCACTGCTGGAAGAATCATCTGTTGATGTGCGCTGTTAACCACTTTTTGTAAATCATGAGCACTGCTCCTGGCGAAATACTTTTTCATCAGCCTTCGAACTGATTTACATGTAACCAGTCGCATACCCACGTGCTTTGTATTAAATTCCCTAGTGATCTCAACCACCTATATATTGCGGGGCCACATAAAAACCGGTTCAGTACGTTGTTCGGCACGTCGTTCACTTACTTGCGTTCCACAAATGTGATCGGGTTTCAACCAGGTAATTCGCCCAAACCAACCCACGTGCGGCTACTGTCTGGGAAACTGAACTGACAAAAATGTGATCCACTGTGACTCAACATAAGAGACGGTGAAACAGATAGACAAACAGACCGAACTAATCAGGCCTAAAAGCCTAACGTACCTTCAGTGAAATGGAAGCATCGACCGTAAGCCATCATCAGTCACTTACAGTTGACATAATTTTCAATCTGTCATTTAGTAATTTGCAAACCTGTTTAGCTGCTGAATGCATCGTTCACTGAAGAAGTAACCGTCAGCACAGTCCATTAGTGAAATGCCCTATTTTCACTTTATTTATCTACACTCATCGATGCCTACGAGCTCCCAGTCCAGCGGTGTCTCTCAAGCACTGAAACTAGTGTGTGGGCAGCCAGATGTTATCGATCGTTGGCCGGGGTTGCCAAAACACTAGGACAATGGCGCTGAGCCATTTTTCAATAGATCATTCAGGTGGTTCTAGACATTCGCATAGCAAGCAGTCTAATCCAAGCGTATTTTTGCGGCAGAAAACGTATACCGCAAACAAGTGCACAAGAATCTGGCGTTCAGGTACATTCTCAGTTTATGTCTCTCCCCTTATGCTCCATCTGCGCATCCCAGTGATCAACTGCATACGTGGGTTGCTATCTTAACGTTTCAAAATTTGGTTTTTGAGAGTTCGTTGGACAACGCACCAAGATATTACTTGGATGACATCCGCTGTGAAAACATCCGTAGACGGGACATGACCCAGGTGCATCCCCACACCCCAAGCACGTGAGCCGTCCTAGAGACAAAATGTCGGCAGCCGAGTCTGACCAAACTCCGAGCCATGGTGTGGCGATCGCCATTTTGCGAAATGTGAGTCTGGACTTGCTCAAAAACAGGCCGTGTTGGAGCACACTACTCACTGTGTTTCCTGGTACGCCACTGGTCTCCGTTGCTAACACTCAGGAAGGTCGAAATCACTGATCTCATTGGACCTGTAAGGCGATATCTTACTGAGAAGTGATCGGGGATTTGGTTTATTTTCAAACTGACCATCACTCACATTTGATTGCAGCCTCCCCATTCAGATAGACTTTCCAGCCAGCCTCTTTCGAAAAGGTGCACTAGACTCGAGTTTCGCTCTCATTAGAGCTCGTCAGTAGTGCATATCCTTGCCACGGCCGGGATTTGAACTCCGGACATTCCAATCATGAGGCAACCGTGTTAACCACTGCGCCATTGACCTCACACTAGGCACGACCGAATCATCAAATCTGAACGCTCAACCACTCTCGCTGGTGAACAATAATCTGGTTGTCCGATCGTTTCGAGAGGAGACACGGTAACTGTCCTGTTAACTCCAATCCATAACTCCAATCGATAATGTCGCCTTGTAGGTTCAGTGCTATCAGTGATCTCAATCTGCCTCGGGGGTCCTAATCGCCCAACAACCGCAGTCATCGGTACAGATTTTGAACCATATCGTTCGAAGAGTTTTTGCTGCACGCACGATTGGTCTCCAGCCCCGATCTGTCATGACAACACTCAAAAGCAAACTACCTGCTCTTGCCCACTGTCTAACGTTTGCCACAATGCAAGACAACTAGTCATCATGGTAAGTGTTTTCTGTTGGTTCTGATTTGTACTCTATAGCACATGCTGGGTAAGCAACCGCATATAAAGTTAATACGTCCCATGTTTATGCTGGCACCACACTGAATGCACGGAACTTACTCAACAGAACTGGTTGCGCCAACCATACCCCGGAGATTGTTGCAAATGATGACGAAGCTGGTAAACAGCAGCATTAGCATGGCTAGTGGTAGACTGTTTGCCACACATAGCTCACATTTTTATACGTATCCAGAACCTTGCCTTTGTATCTTGGTGTTCCTATCTCATATTACTATTTTGACTCAAATTACTGTTACCAGTTCTAGTGGGTAACTGGACTCAGGTCTATTTGTAATTCCAGGCTACACAAAGCTACAGTGTACTGAATCAATCGACGCTATAAAGTTGCGCACAGACCATGCACCGTACAGGATTTGAAAGCTTGTTGGGCTCTATATTTTCAAAACGGATATGAGTAACAACAAGTGAGTTGTTAAAATTGTTTAATTACATTTATGTCATGCACTATCTTGTGGATTAAATAGATTCACTTTAAGAGAGAAGAGAGAAAGTATCACATCGTGCACCTCCTGGGCATAGTTTGTTCATAAGAGTCAAAAATACGTACTGATAAAAAGCAGTGAAACATAACGTTTATCTGCATCGGATGAAATTTATGACCTATAATGCCGGTAGCGCATTCGAACGGGTTAAAGTGTTTGATCACTTGATCTGTCACACGGGCCATCTTGTATACTGTTATCCTCCAAGTGTGAATTTGAGATAAATGGTTGATTCGAAGGTAGTTTGCACTGAATGTGTGTTCAATTATTGTTTGAAAACTGTTGCAAATTAAAATTCCGTAGTAACTGTGTGTAAGAATCTCTTTGCTGCACTAGGTTTCTGGTATTTTGCTCAAAATTAGCTACCGAACCCAGTGTAGGACGAAGCTTACTGGCACCAATTAGATGGGGCCTTTATTGCTGGCGGGTTTTCTAATCGAGTTGGCTTGAAATTCGCACAATAAAGATGTCCAGGCTGTGTTAAGCACACTGATTAACAAGTGATCCGAAAGTTGTCAGCTGCACAATGACATATTCGGAGTTCACAACAACACAACAATAGCGACAGGGTTAACAAGCCTCCTTGAAATTTCAAATAAACCTCTGGGCCTTTACCGTTTGGTACACACCTAGGTGTTTATGGCATTCAGGTGTTTGAGTTCCCATTTAGAAAATGCTGTTCCTTCTGTTTCCATAACAGCCATGAATCTGTGTGAATCGCTGATTTCTTGCCGTTTTTCATGATGCTGATGTCTACGATGCTGACGGATATTGCGTTGAGTGAAACTTGTAAATGATGGGATGTTATAAATTATTCACACTGCGTAGCAAACTGAACAGCTGTAATCGGAATTTCCAAGTACCGTAATTTAGTCACTATGACTAATTTCTCCAATGTTTCTTAGGTTCACATGTAAGGCCTCTTGGTAAAATGTCCGAGGTGGTCACTCGTTTAACGCGGAAAAGAATGTCGTAATCTCCCATAAGAGTGTGTGCTACACAAACAGAGCAAACTCCCGTACGCAAGGTATGTAAAATGTTTTGCTCTATCTATATAGGGCAAAAAGTCTAGAGCGTAACGGACTAACCATCCCACACTGGTTTCCTGTGGACCAACTGCTAAATCAAACAGTTTCCTCCCCGATATATCGATGTAAGTAAGGAAAGGAGTTGCTTCACTCTTTTCTCTCTGATCGTGATTCGGACTTTCGGATATAACAAAAACAACGCAACAGACATTCATTCTGCATCTGTTCCGATATGAGGTATGAACAGGGTGCCTTCTCAGCATCACAGTAGAGAGGCGCATTTCTCAAATAATTCTTTGTCATTTCATCTGAGTTTGCAATGAAAAACTACTGGCATGGGTCCCAGCTGGCCACTGATAGTGACCCAGTTATTCTACCGGTTACTTTAGTTTGTACAAGCAGGCTGTATTTTATTCATAGGTTTGGATACGCTTTTAGCTGAGTGGACCTGACAAAGGCAGGTCACCCAGTTAACTGTGATCCGTTCCATTCTATGCAACATCTACTAATGTGTGTGGCTTGACCTTGGTTCCAGATGTGGAAGCATATATTTTGTTTAACTATACTTTTGTTGAGAATTACGGAAAATGACTGATTGCGCAACTGACTGCATGTGACTTCTACCAGCAGCTGGACAGAATTGAAGCAGTCATCAATAAGCGTTGATGATTCGTTCATTTATGCTCGTTTGGTTTAAAAAAACAATTGGGATGTCGCATCTAGAACTCTAAAAGAAATGATTGCGCTGGAAAAATGCATTCCTAGTTGAACTGGTTGCCTTAGAAGTCAACATACAATTGCGATCTAATGCTCATACTGTCGCACGTAAATGATAATGGGTTGTATGAACCAAACAGCATCTGAGGTTGCACTAAGAAAATTGTCCAAGTGCTAATTTGCATTCAGAAGTGCTATTGATGCGCACATACGTACCGGTTTGTAAGGAGCTATACTGTTCAGACAGTGCGGTGCGGAGTGATAGCATATAATGATGAACACGTTTCTGGTAAGATGGGAAATATAGGTACGGAGTGTCTCCGTTAATGTGTGATCAGCGCATGCTGAAACTTGCAAGGTCAGTACCTGAAGATCTAGAATATTCTCCAACTTCAAATATGCTTCTAGTAGTTTCAATCGAGTTGTATCCCACAGGATCAAACTCAGTAACAGAACTAGTGTAGTGAGGATAGAAGGTCACACCATACTACTCACACCACTATTCAGTAGCCGCATGGATCGAAATGGTCGCGGGATAAATACGGGAGACATATGGGAAGGATCGTTTAATGGCTGTCGCCACATGACGGAAGTGAGACATGGTGTCCAAAGCGACTGGAGCGTCCTCAGAAGAGTGCGGTTTGCAGCTGAGTGTTTTTGTTCCTAGTCCCGTTGAGAGGCTTAAGTAGTGTATTGGTTTCTCCAATAAAACAACCTTTGTGTCGTCCGCCTTCTGGATTCACAACACTAGTTCATGAAACTTGTGACCCACACTAATCCCATTCCATTGAAGTCCACAGAATCAAGTTATTTAACGCCTTGCAAGCATTTGATCCTCTATTGAAAATAAACCAGTCGCAACCAAAAAGTACATGCGATGTCAGACTCAGAGGTTTTGAATATGATGGCAGACAGTTCGAATGTCTCGCATATCATTTATTCACTTCGTGGTAATGTTTTACTTATTAGGAATTATTGACATGTACTCATAGTTGTATAGTTCAAGTAACCCTGTTCACTTGATCATGGACCACTAAGAACAAACGTAAATCTACCCAAACTTCATGCAAACTAATCACCTTAGAACAGCTTATCAAACATCGACAGGGTGTGTGCACTGCAGCGAGCATCATTAGTCCTCGATATAATGAGACTACTTGGTTGTTGCCAGTAGGCAGAGAAGCTATCAGAAAAAAAGTTTATTTCGATCGATGCACTCCTATATGACATCCAATCCAATTTGCGATTTCAAGCGGTACACATTCCAGAAAAGTTTCCATGAGAATTTGGAAATAGATGTGAACTGTAGGTACTTGTCGTCAGAGAGGTTAAAATGGAAAATTTCCAATTTGGGTCCTCAGAAACCGTTGACATTTATGGAATGGTCAGTTTGTCGTTAATCAGAGATCGAGTAATGCTCTGACCAGCGTTTAAGTTTAGGAGAGTCAAGCTATGAAACGTGATTCTTTCGTCCGTGTTCCGCTTACTCGATGGACCACAATCATGAGCTGTTGAGCAGTTTTGTTTTGTGGATGCAATATTATTTTCAATAACTGAACTTAAAGCCAAAACAAATCGTTAAGAGGTTTACTGTTTTCACGCCTTCAAAAGTGAACCGGATCACTTTTGGTTATTTTTTCGCTGTAATTGCTGTCGGCACGCTGCATCAGAAATTCTTCAGATATTCCACACATAAGTCTAAGCTTTATTAGAGGTTTCCTCTTTTATACTTGTGTTTTTCAGCCCGTTTTTGATTGGCAGTCACTTAAATTAAAACATGGGTGTCGGTTTAATTTTTGACACAAAAAAGTTTGCGGTCATCATATTTAAACTACATAGCTCTGTTCTAACCAATACTGGTTCTTCAGTCTGTCCCTATTGGGCGCTGACACACACGTGCAGTCAACGCGAACAACGAGCTTTGAACAACCTCAAAAAGGATGATAGCATGATCATTTTGCCAGCCGATAAGGGACGGATGACAGTTATCATAGACAATGCAGACTACGTGAAGAAAGCAAAACATCTGCTCAACGACACAACCACCAACCGCTTACGCAATGCTGATATAACCAAAAACACTGGCTAACAAAATCAACAGCGCACAAAAAAAAGCTAGAGGCTTCGCACGAGATGAGCAAACAGGAGCGACAGCGCACTAAAAATGCTAGAGGCTTCGCACGAGATAAGCAACCAGGAGCTTTGGAAAATGCAGTCGAAAGATGCAACCACTGCTCAATTCCACGGACTACCAAATATACACAAAGGTGATATCCCACTAAGACCAATTATATCTCTACCGGGCACACCAAACTACAATTCGGCGAAAGACCTATTCAAACGGCTACGATATCTCTTCGACGGATCAGAACATTACATCAGAAATGCTGTACAATTCTTGAACAAACTAAAACACGTGAGGATAGGAGAAGACGAAACAATGATTTTGTTTGATGTCACAGCACTCTTCACATCCATTGACCTCATCCTAGCCAAATAGACGCCGCGAAATCTGTTAGAAGAAAATCCCCGACCGAATGAATCATTGAAACCGGAGAGCATATGCAGTATCATGGAGCTATGTTTGTCGACGTACTTCAAATTCAATGGCCAAATCTACCAACAACTTGAAGAAACTCCAATGGGTTCGCCCATATCCGGATTTATCGCAGAGGAGGTCATGCAGAGGTTAGAGAATATCGCGCTAGCAAAGATCAAACCGAAACTCCGGGTACGATATGTTGACGATACATTCGTAATCTTTAAACGCTCAATGACTGAGGACACACAGACTGGTGAACAACGTTTTCAACGATATCAAATTTACGATGGAGACAGAAACCGACAACCAACTACCTTTCCTAGATGTACTAATTCACCGCAAACCTGATGGAACACCGGAGACCTCAGTTTTTCGAAAAGAAACACACACGGACCAACTTCTTAGTTTTCGCAGCAACCACCCAGTCTGCCAGAAGAGAAGCTGCATTCGAACCCTGTTCAAACGAGCTGAAACACACTGCAGCACCGCAGAGCTCCGGAGAAAGGAAGAAAACTACCTATACCGAGTATTTCTTCGCAACGGATACCGGCGAAATTTCATCAGACGGAGTCTGTTACAAAAATCCAGAGAGTCCAACACTGCTGAGTCACCAACAAAACGAATTACACTACCATACATCAAAACAGTATCAGAAATGACCACCAGACTACTGAGAACACATGGTATCACGTTAGCACACAAGCCAACAGCAACATTACGAAGGATACTATCAAAACCAAAAGAACAGTCCAAACCGCCGACAGAAGTAACGTCATTTACAAAATTCAATGCAATGACTGCAGACAACACTACGTCGGCCAAACCGGACGGAAATTATCAACACGAATACATGAACACGGACTGGCCTATTGACCTTTGTTCTAATAGGTGTACGTATGCCCCTGACCAATTAAGCTGATTAGATGAACCAGTTGCTGTTAAAACGACGCAGGAAAGAGATTACATTCTGTCGTATCCCAAGTGCTTGAACTTCAGCGTGCTTTATTAGTTCTGTTGGATAATAGTGGGAGAGTAAACGTAGTGAAACGAACATGAATCCAACGTAACCTATGACCACGGGTCACGTGAGCAAACTTTAGACTAAAACAGGAACAATGCGTTACGATGTCCTCTCATGTAAAAATACATATCTCATTGTCAGATTGCCCACGAGAACAGTCCTGTGCTATCGACACTGATCTGCAACCGTGATGGTGACCGTAGATGTTGATGTGAACAGGTATACATGTGTACCGGATATCTTATGTTAAAATGCGACACCTGATTGGTCTAATTGCAAGAGAACATTTCATTTTAAGGTAGTACACAATACACCCAAAAGTTGGTCAAGTAGACACGCGTATTCCGTAACTTACCCAAGCTTCCCTTAGCACGGTCGCTGAATACTCACGGTGCAACTATGGAGGCTGCAATAGACAAGATTTAGTGGAACAGCTATCCATCATGTGTATCCATAAGTTCGGTAAGACAACATCAAAACCTAGGTCAACTAACAACAAAATGCACTTTGGTTACACTTTGTAACATATTTCTTGTAGTGACGTTCGGGACGACGAAATCGATCGGAAAACACGCCTTCCCAACTTTATGACGTGACCTAGGTAACCTTCGCTGCCGATATGCCTACTTGTGATTTGTATAGGATGAATTCCACATTCGGATTGAAGAAGGGGAAATACACACCACAGGAAGTAGTTTGACGGGTATCCGCTTTTTTCCACTTTTCGAATTGGCCCTTCTTCAAACTATTTCAATATCTAACCCGCCCAGATAAGTAAGGTCCTATACAGCAGTCACGAAGCAAATTACGCCAACAGATGGGTTTCCTGAAATTGATGTTCCACACCCTCGTTTTGAACCTACTTAGGGCTCCCTCAAAACATTTGATTCGTATATGAGAGGTGAGTAGTATATACTTGACATAATCACAAGGCCGTCTTAAATGTGCACTATTTAATGCTTAACAGAATGCGAAATCTTATGTACCACCCTACATTATCGAAGGGCGTGAACCCAAAATTCAGAAGATGTATCTTTTTTCGTCAGTAGTAAGTTGTTAGTTTTAATCTGAAGAAAGTTTGGTGAATTTTATTTCCGCATTGTCTTACCGCAGTTCAATAGTAAAACAAATTGATCTAATCATTGATTTTCCCGTGTTGTTCCGAAATGTATCGGCATAATAGAAGTGGCTCGGCTACATATTTTTCTGTGCTTTTGTTGTGAGACTCAACCTGAAAACAAGCGCCTCAACAAGCGGCACGTAAATGTGCATGATTTCTCACCCAGAGTGACCATTTCGTCAATACAATATAATAATTCGATGAGGATTCTCACATCTCGGTGCTATACCCAGGTTGGTAATATACAAGTCGTCCTGCTCAAATTTCACATCCTCACTCATCTTGAAAAGGTGCGCGGCCAAATTAGCTCAGCCATTACGAGTACAAGGCAGCGTACTGAGCGGCAGCCAAAAACTATTCAGAAGAACTGTATCTATTCCCACTTATGGGTTTTAGCCATTTATCGACCAAGGTCATGTCGTGATCTCCGGTCAGACAGCGATCCACACCGTTTTGTTGAGACAGGGATTTAGATAAGTGTTTCCGCTCGATTTCTTGAATTTTTTCGCTCCATCTATGACGTTTGGACTTTTTCGTCCAGTCGTGGTCCGGTATAAACTTTTATCCTGTCAAATGAGTCCGCCTGATTTTCACACCTGCATGCAGATGGTATCAATGGACTGTATCATTTTACAACAATTAGAACAACAGCACGCCGGAGTCTTGGAAGGAAGCTTTAATCATTTCTATCTCTGAAGACCAACGTATACACGTCCATTGACCTCACCCTAGCCAAAGAGACACTGCGAAAGCTGTTAGAAGAAAATCCCCGACCGAATGAAACATCGAAAGCGGAGAGCATATGCAACCTCATAGAGCTATGTTTGGTGACGTACTTCAAATTCAATAGCCAAATCGCAGAGGCGGTCATGCAGAGATAAGAGAATATCGCGCTACCAACGATCAAACCGAAACTCTGGGTACGATATGTTGACGATACATTGGTAATCCTTAAACGCTCAATGATTGAAGACACATATAGACTGCTAAACAACATTTTAAATAATATTAAATTTACGATGGAGACTGAAACCGACAACCAAATACCGTTCCTAGATATACTAAGCAACCGCAAACCTGATGGAACACTGGAGACCTCAGTTTATCGGAAAGAAACACACACGGACCAACTGCTCAGTTTTCGCAGCAACCACCCAGTCTGCCATAAAACGAGCTGCGTTCGACCTCCGTTCAAACGGGCTGAAAAACACTGCAACACCGCAGATCTCCGGAGAAAGGAAAAAACTACCTATACCGAGTATTTCTTCGCAACGGATATCCGCGAAATTTCATCAGACGGAGTCTGTTACAAAAATCCAGAGAGTCCAACACTGCTGAGTCACCAACAAAACGAATTACACTACCATGCATCAAAACAGTATCAGGAATGACCACCAGACTATTGAGAACACATGGTATCACCCTATCGCACAAGCCAACAGCAACATTACGAAGGATACTATAAAAACCAAAAGAACAATCCAAACCCGCCGACAGAAGTAACGTCATTTACAAAATTCAATGCAATGACTGCAGACAACACTACGTCGGCCAAACCGGAAGGAAATTATCAACACGATTACATGAACACGAACTGGCCATCAAGAGGCACAATCAATTTTCCCTGATCTCCGCTGAGGAGGACGAATCTGGACACGCTTTCAACTTGAACATCGCAGAAATCCTTACTCAGGCAGATACCAAACATGCAAGAGAGTTTCTCGAAGCTTGGTACTCATCAGCCGGTTCAATAAACAAACAAATCGAGCTAGACGAAATCTACGAACCAATGCGAATCAAGGATTTGAGGAGACGTAAACGCCATGGAGCCCAAATACCGGTAAACCCGAACAGAGCAACTTGAACTGATAAGACAAAAATCAACCAATGGTGAGTCGGACCAGAAGTCAAACACGACGAAAAGCGATCGACCAGAATCCAGGTTAGTAGGTCAACTATATAAGAGCAGGCATGGGTCAATCTTCACATTCAAAATATACACTGAAACACTTACTCACTGATGATGTCACTTCGCCTGGGGATGGAACGTTTGCAACATAAATGCCAAGCTCGGCGAACATATCACTACCGAAATGAAACTTCTGCATAAATATTTGGACCCGGTAACCACCAATGAAGTGTTGGATAGTTGTATCGATCTAGCTGGGTCCCGCCAGCACTACGTATGCCAGAGAATCAAACCGATGGGCGCCAGTAATCGGCATACTTTAGTTCAGACATTTATCCACTAGACCACAGGATAATGTTCACCACTGCGTGGAAGAATTTATGTGAGGTACTTTCTTTAGTTTTTACGCCTCTTCTTGCTCACGAGCTGAAATTGATCGGTTGTTTTGTGGTTGTTCTGCAAACGAACAGGCGTAGATCACAACCCAAGAACAGGTTGACACGTTTCAAAGAGTTACTCACAAAGAGGTGCATACATCTTTAAGAATTACCGTACACTGTAGCAAAGAAATATAAACTAGTGACTTTACCTAGTCGCGAAATGACTTCACTAATTCCCCGTAGGTCCAAAACACTTGAGAATAATTGTGTTACGGAAGTTCTAAAAGTTTATTTATGAGTTATGGCAGTGGATTAACAACGTTTCTCAATCAAACACGAGAAATTGTTTTGAACTGTACACAGGTTTTGACATTTCCTGATGACCGGTAGCAGATTTTATCCGATGTAACCTGATCATCGGGGACGATTGACCACAATTTTCGTATTCCCACACGCTACCCACTCATCTACTTTCGAAAATAACTACTATGCTCAGGTTTCATTTTTGTTAGAGCTCGCTAGCAGCGTATATCCCTGCCACGGCTAGGGTTTAAAAACTGACTATACTTTTATAAGATAACCTGGTTGGTAACAGCATAGTATGACGTGACCGGATTAGCGTTCGGTAACGTTTGCTTGGGAACAACGTTCAGGTTGTCCGATCGTCTTAGAAGAGACACAGTATATATGCAATCGATGCCTCCACTAAGACTTCTCCTTAGACTGAAATTACAGAAATCGTGATATGATCTTTGATAAACTAACCGATCAGCTGTGCCGCACGTGTTAGCAGATATTGTGCCTGTTTCACTTGTTGATGATGCTGTAAAAATATCGAAGAATAGCCGATCTTATGAAGAACCCTCTTCCAGCAGTGACTGTACTGGACTCGGTCCCGAAATAGGTCCTTTCCATTATTCTAATCTGCTGTGAGCGCGTACCTATTCCCTACAGCGGTCACTTGTTTGACGTATGTAACCCGTCGAAACAATTATCGGTCCCTGAAATACATTACCACAGTTTCAATTAACAAGTTGGATAAAACTTGTTTTGCCATCTAACACATATCGAAATTGATTTTAAATGAGGGATGGAGCCGTTGGCTGCTCGGGTTCCGAGTCAAATTTACTGTCCACTAGGTCACCAGTCTTATGAACATCGCTTGTCACCAAGAATTTTGTAAGTAATTGTTGTGTAACATCTTCACACCTCATTTGTTTGGATGAAGACAGTCAATACTGGACTGTCGATACGTATTGGCTATCTGGTTTTATTCCCTCAGGTTCACACTGCATACAAGATACACGAGTAGAACCTCAAGTGGTACATCGCAATTCACTTGTGATGGGTGTTATTTGCAGGCATCGTTTGGTTACTTTGGTCACTGTGAACGGCTTATCCAGAAGGATATCGCCAAGTAAGTTTTCTTCGAACATAGTTACTTGGTTTGGCCAGTACTGCAGATGACACTGATTGCC
>QNGE01002031.1:6263-130787 GCA_008508345.1 Paragonimus westermani | reverse complement strand
AATATCATTTATTATAGTCGCTACAGACTTCGGAAATTCATCTAAAGAACAATTTGTTGCACGTAAGTTGGATGGTTGCGTCAGCCTTCGCAAGGAAGTCTCGCATTGTTACCAAGTTGATTTCCAGTGTAAGCGGAAAAGGAATCAACAAGAACGGAACAAATGAATACAGGAAGCGTGGTCACCAACCCTCTTCAGCCATTCAACGCAGGTAGAAACTTCAGCAGCTAGTCTTTTAACCCACTCTAGTCCTTTTCTTGAGGTACGGTTTCTACGTCTGAACACGTTCCAGACGCCGTCCCGCGAACGCCGTTAGCAATGACACAAGTATCTTGGGATATCTGAAAGGGATTACTTTCCTTGTTTGAAACTGGGCTGTTCCAGCGTTTTCTCCTAAAACATGCAACTGGTTGCAGGTTTGAAAGCGCAACTGATTTAGATTTCTGACCTCATCCGCCTTGGATGTTCCTACCCGTGTGGTTGCTTTAAAAAGATACCGCAAATCGAGGAGCTTCTTGGAGATAATTAAATAAATGCACTTTTCTAAGTTTACTGGGGAGCCCTGGTTCTTCGACCATGAGGCTAATTTGGTCAAATCCGCTTGAAGATTCAATAGATTCAGGTTGACGACAATACTAACTTCATCATCAAACACGCAGTTGGTCGGCCGAATCATCAGCATACATCAAAAACAGAAGAGGTCCTAGCACATAGTGTTGTGGAACCCCGCAATGAATTCTGTAGGTGCCTGATAAGCTTCATCCAACCGACACCTTGTAAGTCTTATCTGATTGGAAGTCTCTGACACATTCGAGGACTCTTGAAGTTGTGTAGTAGTTTTTAGCTCTCTCGTAGAGGGGTCGGCGAATGACTGAAATGCTGTAACAAACTCCCATCTGCTCCCCTTATCTAGCCTCCTTGTGAGTTCTTCTAGGAAACAAATGGGGTTCGGCAAACAACGTTTTCCGCATAAAGATATGTTGACTGAAATTTATGAGGTCTCTACTGGATAAAACAGTAGCCAAGCAATCTCCGGTAACCATCTCATCTACGTCTAGCACAAAGCATGTTAAGTTAATAAGGTGAGAGTCCGTAGCCTTCTTCTTTGCCCTCCCTTTGCCAGTAGTCATCACGGTAGCTAGTTTCCGATCCTCAACAATCCTTCCTTCGTTCAGTGATATACTGATTAGTTTAACTACTGAGAGGGTCAGAAATTTGGTCAAAAGACAATCAGAGCGCTGTGAATACCGTTCGATCTCAGAGAGTTTGAAGAGCCCACTGAACAGAGAGTGACTTTCACCTAGGACGCTGGGGACGCGGGGTACAGCACTGTCTTTTCTGGCGATCTATTCTTCACTATTTTCAACCTTTTAGGAGTGTCTTGTTTAGGCACGTTTGCAAAACGCTATTTTAGGTGGTCCGCCGTCCTCTGGTGGTCAACCAAGAGTTCACCGGTAACCACGGTAAAATGGTCAACGTACTTAAGGAGAGAATGGTTTTACGGTACGAAGCCGTGGAACGACTCCGAGCTAGGTTTTACCTTCCTCACTTGTTCTGTCTCTCATTATATCCTACGCGTTTTACCCATATTCCGGGCTCGGCTCCTATAGAGTTGCAAACGACTCATTTCGGTGGAACCATCCATGCTTGAAATGATATTGTGCGCTTTACTTCCTCTTTCGTGCACCAAGATGGCCCACCCGCATTATGTCTAAAAACCACGGAAGCATGCCCTTTTTTGGCGTGGTCGTGTGCAGTTTCATTGAATCTTACTAACTGAACAGAATTGCGCTAAGGAAGAAATATTTTTGAGTGGGCGCGCCTTGAGCGTGTGCTCGAACCAAGAAAATACTGCTGGCGGGTAGGTTGCAAAAAATAAACTGGCTACACGGGGCCGAACCACCTAAAGTGAAAGAGGGTGGACAATTCCTAGCAAGGAAACAACACAGCCACAAGGGGCAAAGCACAACGAAAAGTGGCCGAGAAACAATGACAATTCGCCCACCACACGCAACGCACACAAACCACGAAATGTCGGAACAATGTTGTAGGTGATAGCTAGCATGTGTAGTAGAGCACGAATAATCTGACCATTGTGTGTGCAAAGATCACTAGATCAGAACAAAAATGTCTGTTCACAAATTCACGGGGGTGTTCACGAAGGTTCGTTCTCTTTCGGATGCACCACGCTTTGTGAAAACGCAAAACGAAGAAAGAATGCATGGCGTTCAATTTGAAACATTGGATATGCTTTCTGTCTGAATACGTCAAGTAACCCTCGGCTGCCCTTGGAACCGTGACTGGATGTTCTACAAGGTAACGGTCAGTTAAAATTTCTTCATAATTGGTATAAATGATGTCTGCTTTAAATGGGCAGACATCGCAGCTCTGCGTGCATAAGTGGTGTAACCGTCTTGTGGGAATATGAAAATATAGAATTTTCAGTGTGTTGTGTTAATCCAGGACGTCTAGTGGTTCTACGGGCCACGCTTAGTCTACTCATAACGTTTGTCGACAGGTTGGATCTAGAGTAGTCATGTCCGTGACGCAGCAAACGTCCATAGATTTTGAGCCTGTTAGGCAACCGATTTGGATCCAAAAGTGAAGACGGTCTTAAAAACCATCTCCTTATTAGTAAGGTTCTGAGGTACAAAGAAACGATTATGAACTGAGCAGAAGAAAGTAACAAACCTCGACATTGGATCCACCGTATGTACAAGTTCCGAGGTTAATAGCTCACGTAAATGCGATCAAATGCAACAGTCTCGTAGTGATAGAGCGATCAGGGTACACGTAAACATAGACCCTGTAGTTGAGAGTAAGGAGAAAACACTAACCGAGAACAGATTTCCGCGAGTGAATGATATCAATGTTCGGCAACACGTCAAGACTGTAGGTCGTGTGAAAAATGGTTTGTTGTGCGCGTAATTTGGGCGGCTATGTCAGTCCGTGCAAGGAAAATTCCTACTTTCCACCGAAAATTTTCGGATGCAAAAAGAAGAGTCAGTGAGTAGGGAATAGATAGAGATAGGGTGCATGGTCACCGGTTTTCTATGTAACCCCACAATCGTCAATCAACACGTTTAACTACTTTAGCATGTTGAACTGTGCGTGACGGTTTAGGTCTGCCCTTATGTAAATGATACCATTCTGTTTCGAGAGATCTGCTAAAATGTGCCCAACAGCTGACGCTCATGGGCAACAAATGAGCGATGGGCGTGTAGCAAGCTTAGGAATGTGTGAGTCCTTCTGATAATGTAAATTTTAAGCTGTATCATTAAGGGACTGTTCGTTCGGTATACCCAGTAATATTTCTACGTAACTTTCGAGCGTTAGTCTTGACCCCGTTGTGTCGGATGCTTGAATGGCCTCATTGCCAAACGGCGTACGGTTGGAGAATATATTAGCGAAGCCGGTCCTTTAGTGTGAATTCGCTGGGCGAAATGGGTGCGAACAACGCACTCGCAAACCTTGGAGAAAGTTTCAGTGCTGAGTTTTGTTATCAACTTTCAACATACCTTGAGTTATCTACGAAATGCAGCGATTCCAGCTCAGAAACGCCGTCAATGTAACGTTCAGTCCAAGGATTTGATAAAGGGTATACTTCCAATGTGAAGGCGAGGGCACGTTTATCGTATCCTCTGTTCTTTTTATATGGGTGAAAACATTTCTGTGGAGTGGAAGCTTTTATGTACATGCAGACAGTCCCATGTCACGCACTACACATGCCACCAGTGGTGTTACAGAAGAGTCAGGTTTCGGTCGGCTGCTTTTTCTCATATACATAAACGGTTTGTTGAAGATGGTCCGCAGTCCCTGCTACTGTGAATGTTGTGAAATGTAGGCGACTTACTGGGTCCTAGGCTGGGTACTGTCTTGAGGAGATAAGAAATTCGGAGTAACTACAGCCTACTTAGAGGACAACTGAGATGCGGGATGTGCGAATTCGGGATGCGGGGACTTCAAGTTGTTCAATCGGTGTCTGTTTGTTGCCGGTAAAGCAAGTCTGACGGTCTTCGAGCTGAAGAAGACGGTGACCTCAAGAAAGTCCACCGTCTTTGTTTAAGGCTTACGTGAAACCGCATCTGAAATATCGCGTACGGGTCAAATGACCTTATTTTGTTAAGGGTGCCAAGGTCAGAGTGAAAATGCAACGTCGGCTTACAAAGTATTCCTCCGGAAATGTGGAGAATAAGGGTATTGCAACTGGCTCAAAAAACTTGATCTCTTCTCCTCAGAAAGAAGATGGAAGAGTAGAGATCTATTAAAAGTCCTTAGGACCCTGAATGGTTTGTTCGAGGCAGAATAGCAATTTTGCACAAGTGTGCTCCGACGATATGGCGGTTCAGGGTCGGAACGAGTTGAGGGCAGTCTTTTGGGTGCGAGAAGAGATTTCCCAGATGATAAAATGAGTTTTCTAGGATAAGTGTAGAGATTTTACCAACAGTATCGGCCATGCTGTGATGATAAAAATCATCTGTGCTTAAAAATTGATCAGATTCGCAATTTAGCTCAGAAAAGGTTGCTTTCTGACAGATACCTTCGTGATCGATTTTGTTTTCTGAAATAGCTTCCGCTGGAATTTTCTCAGCGGAATACACCGTCCAATGCTGCGAAAACACAATTTTGCGTGAGAGAGATGAAACTGCCACTCCCCACCGCATTGCCTTTGCATTGCATTCCACAGTAAACATCGAGGAGATTTCCAATGATAGCTACGCCACCAAGTTCGTGAATTAGCTATCCATCTCAATTATATATTCAGTCTGTTTCCCTGGCAGGTTTTAGGATAGAAATCGATCGACGAAAGGTCAGTCCTGAAAGCGATTGCGCTTGGATTATTGTCATTTAGTGTGGGACTCCAATCGTCCAACCGAGACGATCAGTTTGTGATGCACTAGGATCAGTCGCATTCCAGATTTTTAGGTCGTCGGCGTATGAGCGGGCGTTGCTGGAAATATTATCTGGAAAGTCAGTGATGTAAATGAGGAATAACAGAGGACACAGCACTGACCGTCGGGGAACTCCCTGCAGGAATGAAAAAGGGAGGCGAAAGGTCTGATCCAGTTCCAACTCTAAAAGTTCTCTTACCAGGAAAAGAGGCGATTCGGCAAAGAACCTTTCTTTGAATACCATAGGCATCCAGGTTGTGTTTCAGGGAGCCGCGTGGGACACGGTCGGAAACCTTGATGGAATCGAAAATGGTAGCACCTGAGATGGGACCTCTGTCTCTGGCATCCGTTGGACTATTCTTGAAAACAAGCATGTCTGTTATGTATGACCAGTTAGGAATGAGGTCATGCTGAGTATAAGATAAAAGACGATTTGATGAGTGATTGAGGATGACACGCGATAGTAGACGCTCCATTATCTTGCGCGGGGTATTGGTAAGGCTGGTTGGCCGATAGCTAGCCGGAGAGTGCCTGTCGCCCGATTTAAATGTGAGTGTGACCGTCGCCTCTCCCGGTGCACCAGGGAGAATGCGGTCTGGAGTGTATGCCTAAACAGCCTATAAAGGGGTACTGCCAGACTAACAGCTGCTCCCTTGAGTATTTTGGGGCGGATTCCGTTATGACACATCGCACAAAAGGCTTTCAGCAAGCAGCGCAAAAAACTTGACAGTAACCAGTGGCCGTCGGAAGTCCTGCAGCGGTAGAACAGCATGCCAGTACGGCTGTGAGAAGTTATAGACTACCAAGTAGTACGCTCTGAATAACTCGGTCACAACCAGGGAGTCAGATGAGGTCTCTCCGCCGGTCAGTTGCTAAGAAAGAGCTAAAAGTTTAGCCTTTCTTAGTCGTCGCGTATGTTTAAGCAAGAAGTTTTTATACCTGCGGACTCTGAGAAGAATCGTTTTGTACGAGTTTGATGTGTTCACGGATTTATCGTCCACACCTATTTTGAACAACGCGGAACGCGCTCGGGTCCTCGAGTTTCACGCGAGCTTATGCTTTGCGAATAAATGGGAACAGTCATCATGGTGGCGATATGCCCTGTGTGGACGGAGTGGCTGAGGAGAGAAATTGCGCAGTTTGCGCAATTCGAATAAGTAGTCCGCTTTCGGAATTGCGCGTTGAAACGCACGGTAGCCTCGGTCCACAAGGTTACAGTCAAGGAGAAATGAGCCTAGGTAGGTTCTCAGGCCCTCCACATCAGCCTGGTTAAAATTTCGAACCATGGACCTTATTACTGGTTGTTGTAACCGATGAAAGGTAACATCAAATGTAAGCAGGGAGTGAGTACTGTTTCCAAGTGTTGGCTTGACTCACACGTTATCAACCAGACGGCTCTCACTAGTGATGACTATGTCGAACGGAAAGAGAATCTGACCACAACGATGCCACGTTGTGGCGCTGACGTGCAGTGTTCACGCCTCCCGTCACATCAGCGTTGATGAGAAAAGTCGAGGATCCGCTTTCGCAGATGAGTAGAAAGTTGTAGCCCTGGGAGGTTGTATAGGTTTACCAAAGGGTTCCGTCGTCGGAGGCGTCGGATGGAGGAGAATGACAAATAAGCCTCACTGGGAGTGATTCCTGGCCATGCAGTGCTAGTCGGAGCCGCAGAGCGTCATATTTGTCAGAGGACTGACGACTGCCGATAATCGTGGATATCGTCAGATGGTGCTGGAGAAAGCGCACAGAACCTTCGGTTCCCCCTCGGGAGCAGTTAGCCTGTTAAACTGAATATGCGGGGACACTCAGCTCACTGTCACTTGTACTACATCCAAGGCAGGCCTTCGCGAGAGCGAACATGTGGGGTTGGGTGTCACGAATTGACCGTCTGATTTCTAGTAGTTTGACGAGCAGACACAGATAGTTAATGTACACGCACTTAAAAGCTACTCCCCGCTGGATTTTGCGAGAAAAGAGGAAGGAGTGCGTGAGGTGGAGTCTGGAAAAGAAGACCAATAATTGAGGAGGGTGGTGGGGCTGGACTCGGTCTGTTATTCCGAGTTGTTCTCACGGCCATACTTTGAGGCTGCGGGCGCGACGTTGCCACCTGTGCATACGTCAGCGATCCCACAGGACGCTTGACCAGCATTCTGGTTGTCTCAACTTGCGACTCCTGCGCCCCCGTCAGATTCCGTATTTCGGGGGAGGGGGGATGTTTGATAGTTTTCACATATGGAGTGCAGGATATGAAGGAGAGGAATGCGCGCGGTGTCATGGAGCCATTAATAAAAACACTCAGTAGATGGACCGAAGAAGTGCTATTTGAGTCGCAGGAGGTGGTCCCAGCAGGCTACTTTTGTTCCAACTTGTTAGGAGAGAAAATTTACTGCGAGGCCGTTTGGCGGGTTTTGGGGTGGGTAGCTATGACTACGGTTTCGCGCGGTTTCAATGTTTTCAATGCTTGTGGCCGTGGTTGGGGTGTCGATTATTGAATTGACTATGTAGACGGTGTCTCCATTTTCTACGACAGACAAGATTCTAAGAGGATAATTCGTGAGCAAAAGCTACCACCTTAGTCTTCACTTTTAGTTTCTAGTCCACCATGATTCGTGACTTAGTCTTAATCCGCTGCTAGCGTCTCGCGCTCTTTTTTCGACAGCGATCAATATACACCTCCCGGATGGGCTCTGGAGGATTTCTAAATCACTGTTTTTGCACCACGATCTAGGGGATGAGCATGGCTGGTAAGATTGCCAAAATGCTGAGTGGCCCTTTGGTTGTCTTTGCGCGCGGCCTGCCTGCGATTTCGAGGTCTATGATGTCCGAAAAGAATGAAGATGATGAAATCGAGTTAGCCAGCTCGGTTGCAGATGTTATAGAGGAGCGGCCTCACAGGAAAGTTCTGCTTTTCTTTCCCCTTCATCTCTACCACCGCCTCTTCTATGTAGGCAGTTGGCAGAGCAACTGCCTTCTTGGTGATTGCAATACCAGGGAGGGCAAGCGCTGTGTACTCACTTAAGGACTGCATTTCCAATTCCATTCCAGACAGAGCTCGTTAGCCCTATCCCATTCTATTCATCACGGAATAGATAGAAGATACAGGAGTAAGAAGAGCCCCGCATTTGAAGTCACAGGTTTTCTGCTACACTCCGATTGTCATGGTGCGTACGTGACCAGTCAGCGGCTGAGCGGTGCTTGACTTTTGTCCAACTGTAGCGCATACAGATAAAATTGGGAGATAAAGAGGCTGTCTGCTGGTGCTGGTGTTTGTTGAGTTCGGCGTTGAAGTAGCTGCTTGTGCGAGTGTTTGATGATTGTCATGTGTTAATAAAAAGCTGATGGTCATGTTCCCCACCTTACTTATCCCCTTCTCATTGGTTCGTCTCCTTCCGCTTTTTGTTGTCTTCCAATATTTGGTTTATCATATCGTTTTTGAACATTAGCACCTTATTGATAAGAAAGTCGCTATTACAGCCGTCTTCTATTTTGGATCCGAATCGGTTGCTCAACGGGCTCAGAATGTATGGACGCTCGTTGCTTACAGACGCGACTATCCTGGATCCAGCATATCGATCGACGTTGCGAGAAGATTAAGCGCTGCTCGAACAACCATTAGACGTCCGGGATCAACAGTCCATGCATTCGAACTGACACCACCTTTGACACTGGTAGCAATGCATGCCGTTTTGTACGCACATTTTACAGCCCTGCCGGCCGCGAATGTTCGCTGTCCCAAAGGGTGTATGCTGCATCTCAGCATTGCTATATCTCACAGGGGTCATTGTTGATAAAACTGAATAAGGTACCGCAAGAAATGTACAGACTTCAGTAATTTAGATAAAGGCGGACACGACAGAGCAGAAAATATCAGATACTATGTAATCCGAATAATTCATTACATAACAACTTGGTATGTTGTTCGATAGCGAATAACAGTGATCGTTTACACTTTTCTGATGCACAGGACACTAACAGGGCAGAAATATGAGTAGACATAGAAAGCAAGAAAAATGGAACCAAATTCTGAGTTATCCGCGGCGGCCGAATAAAAAGTGTACAAATGAAATGAACAAAAGAGCACATACAAAAATGTGAGAATGAATTGCAGAGTATAGTTATCAGCTGCGGTCACTAACTCCCTTTGATAACTGAAAAGTGAGCCAGTAGATGCGATCGTTCTTGGGAAAACAGGATAACGACTAAACAGATCAGAAACGTATGTGAATATTTCAGTCGCATCGGAAATGAATCGATCACCGCAAAATTTGTTTTTCGTCTTCAAGTCAACCATCTTAAGGTCACTTTTGTTATCGTGCCAACTATGAAGAACATGCATGTGCGTTGGTTATAATCTATTCAAACTAGAACTTATCTCATTCATAATGATGCTATGATGACGCTTATATTGTTAGTCAGTTTAATTACGTGTTTGAGCAATGGTTGTTTCGTCAATTATGTGATAAACTGTTTGAAATTGATACATCAAAATATATGTTGACTGTAGTCACATGATCAGTGTGCAAAGGCGTCATAGAGTATATATGTGTGCGAGCATAAGACTGAAGTGTTTATGGCCAGCAGCAGTCTGTTGGCTCTTGAATGTCGTCCAAAGTGTGCATTACACATTGTTACGCGGGAATGTGATTAAATTGTGTGATTTTTATTTTTTCGACATCAATAAATGTTTCTCAATAACCCGCTTCATATTTTGTCTTATTTGCCTTCAAGTAAACGCACCAAACGCTCAAACTGTTGTGGACCATGCGATTCAAGCTCGCGCTATCGAAATCCTAGTGTCAGTGGATGACGGTATACATGCAGGTTGTACTTAATGGTAATATTAGTTATCTAGCTTAAACTAAGTGCAATATATGCTTCGTGAAGACCGCAATGGTCAGACAAAACCATTGCTGTTCATTGGAAGTGAGCTTAAATTGCTTGGTCCGTTATGAAATCCAATACGCCTTAAAAGTGCGTATACACAAAATATGTTGTCCAGACGGTTGGAAATTAATAAATACTTTACACTTTGTCATCTCTGAAACAAGGTCAAAGGGATCTAGTAGTAAAGCAAGGCACATGCAGGATGATGAGAAGAGGCGTTTCGCGACCTTGTGGCCAACACGCAGTCACGGGATTGAACCGTTTTGGAAAAGATTACATCACTCAAATTACGTGAATTACACATTAGACTCTCAGGCTTTACGTAGAGTCATTTTCGGTCCGTTGTTGTGCTCCGCAAAATCTACTGCGTTCACAGACTACGGCCATCTGACGATAGCTAACCTCGCCAGTAAGGACCGGAGTGGTACACGAAGAAAGTCGTGTTGGAAAGCTTCCACTCTCACAATTTTCAGGCAGGTTTCATACATGATATTTCACGTCGACTACCCATCTGTACAATTTCTGGCCGGGCTACGCGTTCATTTTCAGTTGGTTAAGGTGATGGAAAACTCACTGGGAAACGGTAGGAAGGGAAACGCAATTAATTTGCTGCGGCTGTTAAGTGAAGAACAGAGACAGCATCGTGAAATCTCTATGGCCCACACAATTTTTGCACTAGGCCCATTATGGATTCATATTCTGTATCCGTAACCATGCTTGTGAAAGCCCCTTACTGTCTTGCCCGCGTGTGTGTCATCATTTATACTCTGTGATACATATGTATGGAATGTTTGGCATTTCCGTGACATATTACATATATATAGCTCTAAGTATGTTTATGCACATATGTATGAAAGTGGTGTGTCATGAAACTGCTGTACAGTTTGGAAGCCATGAAATGCTCCCCCAATAACCCTGACTACAGTTTGCGTTGAAGTGTGATCTCTTAGGAGTTGTGAAGAGAGCAATGGATAAGGTTCTTTATTCCTAACCTTCCGGAACAATACGCGATTGCTCGGTGAGCTTAAGCTCCACGTGCGTAAATGTATGCATTCCATTATGATTTAGCATTTTGCAGTCTACGGACAACCACGAAAAGTGTTTAACGCATCTAACACCAGATTACATGTATCAGCCTAAGATATCAATTGTGTGCGGCTGTCCGTACGAGGGATTGAAAAAAACAATCACCTGTAGACTACGCTACGTTGTACTTATCCATGTAATATAATTCACCAATATCCAGCACGTTTATCGAATACGTCAAATCTCTTGTATAAGTACATGTGCCACTTGCGTTTATTAGTGGAATTTTTGACATTTAAAATGCCAAATCGGCCGTGTGGCCGCAGTAATATACACTGTGCGTACTACAAAAAAATACGCCATACAGCATACTATATGACGGTGAGAGGATGGATACTGAAATTTTCTTCATAGTGATAGATGCGGTGTGACACATGACGGTTTGTTACTCGATAATGCCGGACAATACTGTCAATTGATGGAAAATATCTCAGACTATACAGCGACTTTGGATGGTTTGACCAACAGACGCTGATGATGAAGCATAATTGTGGTGGATTGTCAGGTCGGAGGCGCGAGTTTTCGAACGCTCGGCCGAATACCTCAACGCGGGGTAGGTACGCTCAAAATCTTGCTGCGATCGGATCAAGAGCCACCGGATGATTCATCGTTTGACTGGATCGGACCAACGGGCGAGGCAGGGCAGGCGAAATACGATAGACGACCAGATAGGAGGCGTGATTTTTCCAACAATTAGAGAAGCATCTCGACACGATGTCGGAATATGGTCAAGGCCAACATTGGGTGGATGGCGGACAGCAGGAGCAGCCGGACGAGCCATCGCTCAAGGATATCGGACAAACAGACGAGAATTGGCAAGCAGAAAACTCTCCGATAAAAGGCGTTGATCACACACGTAAACCGGTCAGAAGTGCACACCACGTGTGAACGGAAACCGGGGATGACGTGGGTTGGAATTATGACTCATAAATGAGAGAGTGCGAGTTGCATGTGACTGGCGATTTGGACAATAAAGATTGTGCTTCATTGGGCGCCTTCTCGCTACATAATTATATGCGCGGGCCTGGATGAAATCGAGCACGTCATCATGCACCACTAATAATAGGCTGCTTGAGCGAGCAAGACGCCGGTCACTAACTTGCTCAGGTCAAAGTTGTGTTTCAAAATATATGACTACCTACTATCTGAGTTAGACATCTTTGACCTTGCATAAAAAATTTGGTTACTAGTTGAACAAAAGTGTGCACAGCAAACATTTAATGGAGAGACTCGTAGAATACCAGATTACTTCTGTTGGGTAATGGTAAACCTGTAAGTTTATGAGGAGAATCATTGTTATCTGTCCATTTAGGGACAAATTTGAAATGGCATTCTTCTAACTGATATGAATGTTCGTTTTCAGAATGGGCCCTTGAAGTGTATTTGAGAAAAAGTAAGGTAGTCTAGACTCTACAGCTGGACAAAGGTTTACACTGAATGAGTTAGCTGGGACAAATAAGTGGCAGTTAAAAGTGGTCGGCAAATTCTTGGTTAAAATTTAGACAATGTACAGAAGCGGTATCACACCGTCAAAATCTGCTCAGTTGCCAGAATCCCGGTATGTTTTGAGTTGCCCGCCGACTGCTGCCTTGCAGTCATAGTTTTGTAAAGAAATTTATATATGGTATTGTCTTTCAGGGGCTTATTTCGGACTTGTGAGTTTAAATGTTTTTGCTTTATAATTCACTATTTCATTTGTCACAAGAGAAGTTGAGGGTGTTAAACGCCTCAATTTAACATGCCTTCCTATAGCCCACAATTCTTTGGCCACTGAACTGCCAACAGTTTTAGTGTACTACAGATACTGAACTAGTTACCTTCATTTTCATTTGTGTGGAATAAGGACTATCAGATTAGTGAGCGTGATGCATCAGTTTACAGAAGCTCAAAATATAAACCAATTAGTGCGCATTTCAAACAAAATAAAAGGGTTATTCAGGATTTGAAATAAAGAGACCAACAGAAACCACACAAGCGCTGATGTCGAATAATACCCAAAAAAGCGATCAGACGTCCATACGTTTGAGAAGGAGTGCACGTATCTATAACCTGAGGTTCCTCTAAAATCTGTGACACGGTCCAGTTTATTCGGGTTCTAATGAAGAATTGAGAAGCTTTCTCTACTGCAGGCTTACATACGATGCATGGTAACGGACGAACGCACCATGATATCAAACATTTTCGAAAACCCATGCCGGATCTACTTGGAGTTATTTATAGTAAATCTGTGGCAAACAACTGTATAATTTATTTTGCGTTCAAAATGGAAAGTAGGAAGGGTTTTTCAACTTCTTGCAAAAGAGAAACGTGAGACGCTGTGTTACTGCACAAACACAGCAACTGTATGATGGCTGACGACTTTTGACTTGTTAACGGAGGCTTTATTCCTATAAGAAGCTTTCGGATACCTGGTATTGTTGGTGGGCTACCTGCATTTCATAACTGCATATAGACTGCATCGATTTTTTAGTTTGAAACTGGCAGTATACTGCGAGATAAAACAAACGTATGATTGCAGTGTAGGTAATCAGCTCTAACGATGCATCAACTTTAAGACTCTTCAAGTTATGAAATTATGGTTGAACCTGTTGGAACGTCATAAAACCAAGAGGTATTAAGTTCTTGGAAAAGGGCTCTAACTACCCATAGTAAAGAGATTGAGGGGCAAGTTGTGCAGTTTCAGTTACAATCGGGTATTGCAAAGTGGATTTTGATTCAATGAAGCTAACGAACTAATTTTATCTAGCCAACATTCTGAATTGTCAAAACTTACCGCCTAGAAGTCTTACATCAGAAACCTGATAAACAAAGCTTGTGTTAGTTATTTTGGTTTACTGACAGTCTGTTTTTTTATCTATTCATTCAGTTGAGTGAATTTTGAAACAAATGTGTTACACCCCCGTAACATGCTATGAGTTAATGATTGACGCCATTCAGTTTATTTTTATCCGCATGAAATTGGTATAAATGTCATCATCGTACGTTTTAATCACGTTTTGCAAAAGCCACGAATGTTTCGCTGCTTGTTACGTCTCATTACCAAAAAAGGGACAGTTAACGAATTAATAACCTTTCTTTCTTCACATAATTCTTGGGAAGCTAGTTTTGGAAACAGATATTTTGTAACAGTGATTTTGGCATATATACAGCTAATCCAAGTCGGCAAGTTGGAAAAAAGTACATTTCATTAACAGGCAGTAACTGTTTCTTCTCTCGAAACCATCGGGCCACCTGATCATTGCTCACAAACGAGAGTGGTTGAGCGTTCAGATTTGATAATTCGGTCGTGCCTAATGTAAGGTCAATGGTGCAGTGGTCAACACGGTTGCCTCATGATTGGAATGGCCGGCGTTCAGATCCCGGCCGTGGCAAGGATATGCACTACTGACGAGCTCTAATGAGAGCGAAACTCGCGTCTAGTACTTCTTTTCTAAAGAGGCTGGCTGGAAATTCTATCTGAATGCGAACGCTGCGATCGAATGTGAGTGATTTTAACTTGAAAATAAACCAAATCCCCGACCACTCATCAGTAATTCCAATAAAGTGTTTAAGACAGAGGGCGCTTGGCAGTCGACTGCACGTACCTGTTCGCATACTAAGTGCATATTCAAAATAAAACACACCGCCGTTTGCACGAGGTGCTCGATACATACAAAGATCTTTTGCGGTACGGAAGTGTTCGACAAAAATGTTAGAGATTTATCAGGTCGGTTTTTATTACCCATATGCATTAGTTGATTTCATGTGACATAAATCAGAACTTCTGGGAACTGGTCATTCCTTGCACACTTCAACGAACTCTAAAGCCGGCGTTTCTGTAAAGAACCAGTTGACTTGACGTGGGCTATTGCTTCAGCCCTTGAGTAAAAAATTCCAGTGCACAGATTAGGGTTTAATCTCTGAACATTTTTTGCACGGAAGTCGTTCTAACCATTAACTAATTAATTTCACAATAGGTGTAATCAAATCATCACGCATAGACAACTTGCCAAACTTACTTGAGAGCACGGCTAAGACTATCTCATTATACTGAGAGAAGGTCGGTTAAATTACAAATAAATCTTAACCGGTTTGGTTCAACTTACTAGCGTGTGCCGTAGAGTAAAATGATAACGGCTTCCGTAAAAAACAAAGTTCCAGTCTTCTATCCACTAGTCATTTGGTTTGACAAATTTGTGTGGGTTGGAACGACTGGTTTGCTTTTGATCGACTTTAAGCATATATGGTTTGATAACGGATGACGTTAGTAGTGAACAGTTCTAAAGCATCAGGAAGCCATTTTGAGACATACAAACAAATCTTTTGAGACACCTACTTGACATGGACAAAATGATTGTCATAACCATTACGTAACTGATCAGTTCACTGTTTGGTATTTGTTGCAGTTTTCATCATCCATCCGTGGATTTTCGTGTGCAAAACAAGTAGTAATTTTGCCTTCATCCCTTACATCAGAAGCGTGGTGCACAGTACACATTCAGTCAACGTACCACAAATACATGCCATGAATATTAACTCACACGATCATTTTGGTAACAACAAGTGGCAGTTCAAACAGGAAGGCGAAGTTAATGTGGGCGAATTTTCCCTAGGGTGTAGTGAATTGTGCGATGACCTACAATGCTGGGCAAGTTATTACTGGCGGGCCCAGCAAATATTTGGATGATGTGCAAGAAAAGAAGGATTGCACAACGCTTTTCGGCTTAATAGAATTGATTTTACTTACAGTCTATTTCTTCCTGTTGTGTGTTCATCTGTATTTGTACTGTGTTACCCGGTTTTCAAGCAGTTACCCAAGTTCTGCTTGTAGTTCACAGAAAAGAAAAAGACTTGGAACATGGATTTCCGAAAATCCCTGTCTCTTCTCTTTGCACTGACATGGCATAAAACATGTTGGAAAAGAATGGTCCACCATTCTCCTTCCTAAGGCCTCAGTTGAAAAATCGACTTGCGATTGGCAGTGTAAAGTCTGTTGACCAATAGGTTATTGCACTAAAGAATTTACTGCCCTCAGGAGCTCAGCTTTAGGGTATGTTCTCTCATTCCGGCTGTTCCTCTGTTCTCATAATGAAATTTGAACAGTTACTGGTTAGATGAAGTATAAGATTTACTTCAATCTACCATTTTGTGTATACTCGTGACACATAGTTTAAAATTTCTCTGCCGATTACTGTATCAACATTTTTTCATCACAGTAAACAGATAACTTGGTGTGAATGAGTTCTAACAAATAATGGATTTTTAAACTGACTTTTTTCACCAAGAAGGAATACATATCGGAAATAAGTTGCACGCAGTTGCAGGAATCAGTAATTTTCCAGATACTTCTTTGGCTAAAACATCTGTTATAATTTGTATCGTTCTGGGCCCACTTCTCACTCCGTCAGCATCATTTATAGCCGGGTGTTATTGTGTTTTTGTGATGCCATCAATATATTTGCCGTGAAATGCAAAAAGTCCATCTTGCTGAATTCCAAGGTGACGCGGTTTGCATTTTTAAGGAGCAATGAATAAGCAGTCAAGAAATAGCTACGTCACATGCTGACTGTTTACTTCCTCAGAAGGGTACAGGTCACCGAAAACTGAGAATTTTCATGCACACCCAAAAAAACCTATACTAATAAGGTTTAGTTGAGGTGGTTTTGAAGAGTTAGGTACTGTAAGCGGCTTGGCGAGAAAAAATGCAAATGGAGGCTGAAGACACAATCAGTTGACGGCAAATTATCTCATCCACAGCCTATCGAATAGGGCGAATTGCATTAAGAATTATGCAATACAGTGTCGAGTACAAGTTCACTTCACAGAGATAGTTTTGATAAGCTAGCCGCCTCACAGTTTGGGTTAATTCTACTTTAATGTGTACATGTGAGCTTTCTTCGGAGTGTCGGCTTATGAAACCTTACCAATACACGACTTTAAAATTTTTCTGACCACGCAATCCGGAAGGCCGAATCAGTATCTTCTGTTAGTCAGAAAGTTGAATTATTCATAATTGATGTGATTTCTTTTCTGAACCGCTAGGCTGGTATCAGTGAAAGCAGAATTCTCAAGGAGTTTTTCGTCAAATTTAGATCGTATATGTTCACATTTGACAAAATGATGTGAATCTTTGCTGCATGTGTGATTGCGTGAGTCTGAGCATGATAGAACACGAATTGCTGTGACCAGATATGTTGCTTTTCTGTTTTATCTCTTGTGTTGTTGGTTCGAAAACTGACCAGTAGATTACAACTTTAACTGTATTCGAAGCAGGTAGTGCGTTATCCTACAGGTAATGCAAACGTTGATATTGAAACTAAGACGGTTGGTATTGGTCAGCGTGAATATGATGAACTACTCTGTTGTTTAGTTACATTCGATGACGGAATGATAGTCTTTGAATGTATGTACAAGTGTGTTCCATCAGCAGGCCAGCCAGTGGTGTGAAAGTTAAGACAGATAGTATGCGGAAACAATACACGGTATTTTGTAATAAGTAGCGAAGTTGAAAACGAGGCAGTGGTTTTGGCTGCTTAGCTCATATTGAGGGCGCGCCTATGGAATAAACATTGCCGAAACGTTGTCGACAGTTAGTATGCTAAACATCCTTCAACCATCCATTATCAATCGGGAATTGCGCAGTTGGGGTTGAAAGAAAATCACGAATCTTTGAGCTATCAGGTGATGGCTACAAACAATTGCTGTTAGGGTTGAATGACTCATCTTGTCAAATAATTTGAAAAAATTCAAGAGAAACAAACTTGCCTTCATGGCACGAATTTGTCCATTGTGACGGCGGCTGCAAATAGATGGTTAATATGAGACAGCCGTTTGTCAACTCCGTACGATTTATTAATCGGCAACGTCAGTCAAGTCTGGTACTCAATATTAAAGCCTAACAGTAACTTAAAGGGGACTGATTAGCTTAGAACAACGTTACAACTGTTAAACTGCTAATGAACCAATTTTGAGGCTAAGTGCGCTGACGTCTAGTTGTGTTGCGCAAACTCTCTATCGCTTACTGCTTTTTATACGGCAAGAGTAACTTAATGTACCACAAAAAGTCATCGTCGTACACAGATTACGGTGGTTGTAAACAATTTGTGAACTGCCTGTGAAAGTAGGAAATCAACAGACAAAAACAAATTTATCTAGAAAAGAGCACTACTCAGTGTGCTTGATCCTTTTGATATAAGACACTTTTTGTTGTGATTCAGGTTAGGTCAGTGAATTGGTAGACAACACACACCACATCGTCTGAGCAACAGCGTGAACCAGTGTGGAGTAACCCTGAAATAGAAGAAACTTACGTCAAACGATTCTTCCCTATGTCGGCCAGGCAGATACATTATACAAACTTTTAAGCATATTGGCAATTCACGCTGGACATAACAAGAGTGCATTTTGATTTTGCGCGCACAGTATTTATTGTCTAGTTTACACGCTTGATACTGAAAGACACTCGTGAACTAATTGTAGGAAGTAGAATATCTCACACCTTGTAATGTGTGATTAATCAAAACTCTACTGGTTGGGTGATATAGGATGACCTGCTTTTATTCACTTCTCCGTTGGACAGGTATTGGAGAAGTCCCTGTACAACAGGTGATTTGTGATAGGAAGAAAGAAAGAGTCAGGTACCACAAGTGTGTAAGGTTTCGCAAAGTAGAATGACCACAGACACAACCACATTCTACCACATATTATACAAGTGTTAGTATGCGACAAACCAAAATATGAGTAGCTGTAACAGTAAAAGCTTGAAAGCAGCTTCAGTCTGTCAGTAGGTTCCTGACTACGAAGCTATATGAAGTGAACCATATGTACAATAGTTCTGAGCCTGACTTTCACGTTTGTAACTGTTACGGCAGACTCGCGTAATATAGTTGACCCAAAAGGATACAAAAATGAACTGTTTCCGCCCATTACTCAACAATTTCGATATGGCCACCTCAGGAGAATTCCCCAACAGAGTTGATTTATGTCACATACGAGCATGATATAACTTATGGTATCCTAACGAAATGTACGGAATTGATCCGGCAGAGACAATATTTGCAGCCAAGCTAACTTTCTAAATTGACCAGCCCGTTTGTTATCTTTCGATGAACCCCGTCAGGAAAATGGAAATATCTCAACTGGTAAGGGCAGCAAGCTTGAGTAGTCTTCACACGGTTCAGGTACACCAAGTAGTCAGAAATCATGAAGCAGTCTATGGTCCGAAAGGTCCCGGGATTTTAAGTAAATGATCACAATACATAAATTTATTTCATGCTAGTTGAAACGCAGTAGAAAAGAAACATGGAATTGTTCAAGACTGTTGATTACAGGACGCTTCCATAAATATTAAATTCCAGCTAGTCGCCCCCAGTAAAGTACTCGGCAATAAGCGAGCGGTCGAAGGGTGTTACTCTTTATTTAGATGTATTAATTGGAGACCTATTCTCAGAAACTCAACAATATAGAAGAATTTGGACACAATCATTCTCTAATTGGTGGTGCTTATTACACTCCAGATTTCTCTGTCACCCACGTACTTTAGCAACGGGGATTAGATGTGTTGAGTAACTTTTAAAACTTAAAGACCAGTTTTTGTTCTACCATGAAACATGGTGGAACGCAACGATTAATGCAGTGCCGGTCAGAGTGTACGCTCTTGATCGATGAAATGAAACGGTGACGAGTAAGCCTTGAAAGTATAGGTTTATCCACGCCCTTCTCAAGGAATGGTTCGCCGAAGGTTGGTTAGACAGCCGATGCGATGCCCTAACGAAATCCAGATAGACGGCACTGACTGGTTTTCTATTGTCGAGTGTTTCTGCCCACCACTCCAGGACGGTTAACAAATAGTTGCATCACAACAAACCCTGCCAAAACCCGCATTGGTTGCTTTGTAGCTTGAGCAAGTTAATGAACTGACTGTTGATCAAGTTACTTTCGATTTCACCTGGAACTTAAACTCTAACCATAAAAATGATCAAATTGATGTGTTTGCGTTTCTTTATTTTTGACATTGACCTTATACCAAACTAACAAACGGAATGCAGGTCCGCTAGCAGAAGAGGACAAACTGTACTGTCAGCCACCTTTATCTTTCAATATTTAATCACCAGTTTGTGATGACAGGGCAATCAAAAGCAACATCAGCGTTGTAAGATTGTGTAAGTCGACCGGATGGGACCAGCCATTGCCGCTGAGCAAACCAATGGTTGTCCATCCATTTCTTTTGCATGCACATCCATGAAAGTTATGGAAAATACAGAACGCATATGTGTGTCTGACATGAATTAGATGTATCGGACTCAGAATAGTAGTCAATGATACACAAGTTGAACCATATTAAAGTTGCTACTTTTGTAGAAAATATTTTACCAACCTTGGAAAGTCAGACTGATGTTTTCCCATACTTTTGATAAAATCTTTCATTGTGTTTTCAGTCTGTCATACTCTACTGATGTCATAAAAGATGTCTGCTCGCCGCGTCGTCAAAGCTAACACGATAACTGTTTTTTTAGTGATTTACCTAATGATTCATTGAGTGGGTTCCGCATAAGAGCACGACGAGTTGTTTTTTTAGGACAGTATGATTTCTAACTAGGTTGATGTTCACTGACTTTTAAGTGCTTATCGTTTGCGTACTTTAGTGAACGAATTATCTTTCCAGCTTCTGATATGTGTTATCAGAAACTGCTTGCAAAACGAGCGTTTTCTGATAGTCACATAACTTTTATGACTAATACTTGTACGGTTTTATCACCGGGCCTTGCGATTGGTGACAAATTGTCGATGAAAAACCTGACGAATCTTGAGCTGATATTCATTCTGGTAGCTGTACCGTAAATGTTTGCTTGATGATGAGTAAAGCATGTAGATGTGTTACATTTTGATTAACCGGTGATATTTCTATTTAACTTTTTAGACCTAAAGAACGTCTTCTTTCCGATAATTAAGTACTTGACGTATAAACTAAACACACTCGTATAAAACTTGTATTATGTCAAGTTGATTCGAAACAAAGCTGCATATTCCGATTTCACTCCGTTTGAAGTTCGTTGACAGTGCATATTCTTGTTACTACCGGGATAAGAATCTCGACCAACGTGCCACTGAAGCGAGCCTCATACCAGTTCACCGTTGACTTCATACTTGCTGCAGTCGAATTAACACGACCAAACATTCTACCACAATTACCACTGAATAGTGTTCATAATGTTCCACCTTCTGCTGGCAGAAACAGTGAGTGCTGTACAAGCTCCTATCGTCTGTCTCGTGGCCAGGTCAGTAGGGTTGTCACTTGGCGAGAATATAAATTGTAGTTGAAATCCCAGTCATTATAGATGTGTACGAATATGCGTTTGTTTTCCAAAGTGTGAGTGGCGATATATTTGAAGCTGCAATCAAAAAGGGATGGTGTTAGTTTTATACTCATCAAAATCTTCAGCCAATAGTCGTTTACAAATTAGAGTAATTTTAGTGATAAAAATAGTAAAAAATTGCACAAATCGACTTGGTAGACGTCACATTACTTTTGGATTCGTACATAAATTCCCACATAATAAAATTACGATTTTTGCGTTGGCATCACTAATCAGAATTAGATATTTCACCTTCTAGACAGAAAACAGTCCTCAGGAAACCCAACATACCATGAATTAAAGTATATATCAGTGCCTGGTGTTGTTTCCTGTTGGCATTAGTTGCACTTGTAAGCACTAATCTGATAAAGTTAGTCAAGTGTTGAAACGTTACAGTCCTGGCTACCACAAACTGTTTATGAGATAACCTTCGTGATCACTTAGATACATTCCTTTCACAAAAGGTATTGGGTTCTTTCTAGAAAAGGTTTTGAGGTTATGTGCTGCGCTGGCTGAATTTGTATAAACCTTCTTATTGGTCTCTTATTTGCACTTCATCCACTGTTTGCTGTGGCGGTTCAGTTTCAGTTGTTTAAGTTATTTGGTTCAGTCAATGACTTACGCCTTACTTATGATATGGCAATAATATATAACTGATGGGTAGTCCGGGATTCGGTTTATTTTCAAGTTAAAATCACTCACATTCGATCGCAGCGTTTGCATTCAGATAGAATTTCCAGCCAGCCTCTTTAGAAAAGAAGTACTAGACGCGAGTTTCGCTCTCATTAGAGCTCGTCAGTAGTGCATATCCTTGCCACGGCCGGGATCTGAACGCCGGCCATTCCAATCATGAGGCAACCGTGTTGACCACTGCACCATTGACCTTACATTAGGCACGACCGAATTATCAAATCTGAACGCTCAACCACTCTCGCTTGTGAGCAATGATCAGGTTGCCCGATCGTCTCGAGAGGAGACACAGTTACTGCCTGTTAACTCCAATCGATAATATATAACTAAATTTCATCGGACCGACCGGCAAACTAGGTCTTATCGATAAGTGTCGTAAATTGTATTTAAACTTTCATCGTGTTCGGTGACAGAAACTGCGATGACACGTCATAAGTGGCGTTCTGCAGAGCTGAACAAAAATTGAACTAGAACGTGTGAGTTAGGGTGCTGCACACACTCGGCAGCAACCACTTGATTTCGTTCATTTCCTACTGAATGTGCTGTGTGACTCCACACAGTGTTTAGCGGTCACGATATTCAGCCCACGTGACGAATTGCGGGGGTGTTGAGCTACCGAAATGAGATCAATGGAACTGATATTGATTGGTTTATCATTGTGATAAATCGGAAACCAAATTTGGTTTCGGTTAAGTCCCGGCATCACTCATTGCCAGATTTCAGTGTCGGTATTTTCAAGATGTTTAGCTGAATTCGCTATGAGATCAAATATATAAAGTTGAATTTTAATTGCCCGTTGTATTCTGTTTGGTAAAATCAATGGAACAAAAGTTCATAGTGCACAGTGAGTTGCGGGTTGTCGGACACAACTTCGGAAAGTTTGTCAAGAGGATACTGGTATCGTTTCTTCCCACTCGGCTGGAGTTGTTATTGTACGGCAATTGTTGTGTTGGTTGTCGATATATATATCAATAGATGTCTAACCACGTAGAAGTTATTGCCAGTTAGTCCCGGTCACAAAATCATATAAGAGTGGAATCTTATCGTAAGACGACTGATTGAATGTAGAATTTGAATTAAAGGGAACAGATATCAGACGATGATAAATTCAATTACATCACAGTGCACTGGGCTCAAATTCGCGAAGTGCTGCTGTTTTCACCAGTTTAACGCAGTAGAATATCTTATAAGCCGGATCGACACAGTCATCTGCCCCTCTAAACCACAAGATTAGGGGTTCCAAGAGATTCAGCCATCTGTAAATGTACTTGTCCAAGCAAACTTTTCACTATCCCCGGTTTCGTTCTTTTTCGGACATCTCATCAGCCATAAGTAACCACACTGATAGTGTAATCAACTATCTTCGTTTAGGAAGCCGAAAACTGAAGGAGAACCAAATTAGCCTAATTATCATAGCCTAGCTGTCATCAGGAACGTCCATAGAATCAATGGTTTAGAAGATAGTAGCTTTGTGTGTTTACTCAATGGATGGCGAGTTACGGTAGAGATTAACAATTTTGCTCTAACACAACCTTGGCTCTCAGTTAATGATAGTTTTGATTAGATTGCTTGTTTAAAGCACTTGTTTTCACCGAGCAGTTCTTGTAGGGTTTGACCTTCCACATGAGTTGATCTAAAGGTTCGCCAAACGAACGAACTACGTTGCTAGGTATGTCTTCGGGTTTGCTTTACACGTACTAGGCACTCACACTACAAATGAAAATTTGTTCAATCGTCTTGTGCCATTTTTGCAAGAATTCCAATTCACTTTGCTAGTTAGCACAAGAACTATCTTCAGCTACTTTACTTGGTGTTTATGTAACTATTTGAACGGCTTACATTGGCATAAGACGGGTTTTTGTTCGTTGCTGGCTATTACTTCTTTCAAATCATCTCTCCATGATGAGCACAAATGAAGACCGATTGTTTGAGAGTGAGCGGTCAAAGAACAGTGCAAATAAACATTGACTTATTTTCGCACTTGTTAGTTCGGGCAATTAGAGTGAACTTTAGGTTAGCAGTTTGCACTGGCTACTGCCGTTAGGACGTAATTGGTGATTACCCAACAATCAACGAAATAATTGTACAACTACTGGTAGTTGTGTAGTAGTCAATCAGTTTTCAATTTAGAACATTAGCTATTTTTCAGAAGTACCTGCAACACATCATACTCGAAATGATTGATTCTGTTGTTTTGCCAAATTAAAGCAACAACAGCAACAGAAACCAAGGGGATGTGAGCAATTCATGAGACCTGTCTGCCACAGTGTTCAACGAAACCATTACATCGTCAATTCGCATGCAGATGACTGAATAGCCTGCTCTTGAAAGTAGACGCTGAATGTAATATTTTCTTAACTGAACTGATTGAGGAAGGTTAATTAATTAAACAAGCCTGAAGGCAGTAATTTTTATCTCAGCAATTCGACTTCAGCCAGAACAAATAGGATGTGATTTTCGTAAGAAGAGAACAGAAAAATAATGGTTCAGAATTAAATGAGAGTAACCGAAAAAGGTTTAGCACCGAAGGAACAGTTGTTTGACGTTTGACAACACGTTTTGATCCGTCTCGTGTAATGCTTTATAGCACAGTTGGTGAAGAAGAAAGAAGACTATCACCACAGATTGTGAACATAACAAAAATTGTCTTTCAGCTGAAGGGAAACCCGGAACATTAGGTGCACGGACCTCGAACTGGTTAGTTAAATATGTACCATACCAAAATTTCCGAACGGTGATGCTTTTCCCTTAATGAATGAATTACATACATTTCCGTATACTTGATGATCTCGTTGGGATAGTACCATCTTTAGTGGTAAATAGTATTGGAAATATCTTACGGTGTACGCATGTGTGTGTTTGGATGCACTTGGTGTGGACATGTGTGGTAAAGCACGATCAAATACAAGGAATCACAGTTTTCTCCTAATTCATGCTCCCCAGAGGTTGTGCAGTTACTGTGAAAATCGACCAGGAATGTGTAATTGAAGGTTAGAACTAGTGTTTATAACGAGATCAGTGAGATTATCGGCACCTTCGATCAAGTTAACTTAGGAATTAATTAATGTGGGTGGCAGATCGGAAAGGTGGGCCGGGATTCAATGGTCAAAAGAACGTCTGTTTCATACCCGTTAACGTTAAGTGTAAGAGTTTTCAGTTCCACGGAAATCGTAGGGGAAGGATCAGTACGAGCAAGTTGCAGCGGTGGTTGTGCAAAGCCTGAGAAACGTGGACTGCTTTGCTATTTATGGGTGGAAGGCAATAAACAAGCATAATTACTGAGTAGTAGTGGGTGATTTTGGTTTTCACATACATTGAACATCACCCACAACCGATGGCAGCTTTCGCATTCCCATGGATTTTTCAACCGGTGTCCGTAATTGGCAAGACAAGTAAAAAGATTAGTAGCAGGGTTTGTTCGCAACTGTAGAAACTGGCCTGAAATTTGCGGTTTGGTTCCGCAAGATAGGAGAGGTGGTGTACTCTCAATGTAACTAGATGAGTAGTCCGTCTATGATGGTCCGGTTGCTTAATGGGTTTATTCTACACATTAGGTCACCTGGGGAGGATAAACGGTGGTACGAGTTCTTTAAAACCGCTTGATATGTGAGTGGTGTGAAAACTTTGATCCGAACAGCACTCCTGCATCACGCACAATGGATGTGGCAGTTCTGAAGCAAGAAATCTATCTGCTTACAAGTGCTTAAGTGTTTCGAAACGTCTCCGATCCATTAATAAATCAGATAAAGGACCGCTGATGTTCACATCCACCTGACAACATCGAGTGTGAAAGAGATGGAGTGATGGGATCGGTGAAATAATGCAGACTTGTCTTGATGACATTCAATCATCAATAAAAGATCCTGACCAGTCACGAGTGTTTTCATTCAGGTATGATCAAGAGTGGTTTTCTGCACTCTCTTGTTGATACTACAATTCCCGAACGTTGCAGCTGGTGGGCGGTGTTGCAAATTCTGAACTTGCCGACTGGCAGTATAGGTGCTCAAGTATTCCGGTGAGAGTGATACGTTAATTAATCCCTAGGATGGAGTAACTCCCAACTGAAGACGACTGATTCTGTTGAGCTCCTCTAGTTCGATGTCGTTTAACTGTTGCCTGAACGTTACACTGAAGGTAATCTACCTAGATATTTTTGTTCAACATATTGCATTTAGCGATAATTCCCTAACAACAACCACTTTCTTTCATTTGATGAGTTTGTTATACCGTGTACACTGAAAAGGACTTGCGCAATCCGTTTCCTTTTGCGTCCAACTATGTGAATAGCTCTTTCACATATTTTCTTACGGGTCTATAGCCTGCCAAAATGAAGACGATTTACAAGCAGTTACCACTATCCATCGACCAATTGCTGTGACACTGCACCAATAGCAATATTCGAGATATCAATGACCAAACTGACGAATGCAGTTAAGTCAAGATGGAAGAAAGAGACCACAAATGGCTACCACATGACCGACGTCGTTGAGAGATTTTATAACGGCAGGCATTCATTGTTAACGTTTTGTTTCAAGAGTTAAATCCTGAGAGATTCCGTCACACATGGAAGGGTTTCAGTAAATTGACGGCAATAATATATCAAACTGTTAGCCTAGAATCATTGTCATTATGAGGTAGGAGCTGAATAACACTTCACTGCCTGTATCTTATAAGGCAAGTGTACGTACCAAGAATTTCATGTGAAGATAAACCGAACTGACGTTCTCCTGGATTGAAGACAATACCTTGCTTAGAATAGAGTCTGAAAACCGTCCTCAAATTGACGCAAGTACCTAGGTAAGCTGGTGTGTGCTATCACGACCTCATCGTTATGTGCGAAAACACACTCAAAATAACGGTAAATTTTATTAAACTTTCGGAATTTTTACGATGTGTTTCGCAACTTGGAGGGCAGTAAAATAACGTCAGACAAGCCGAAGGAATAAAGATATCTCCAAAGATGTTGGAGTGGATTGTGTCAGTTCTAGAAAAAGTAACTTCCTCTTAAAAGTACATGACGACACAACAACACTAGGTTTCCTCCAGAAAAAGTCACTATTCACTCCTCGATATTCACTGCACGCTGCAATCTAGCCGTTTACATTTGATTCCTTGTTAGCCATGTGTGTCGGGTATGGCGAAAGACAGCAAACTGAACAATATATGCAAAAACATCTTTCACGAGGCCTCGAGTTATGGCTGCCACAAGTAGCATTTGGTTACACTGTGATGCTATCTGTCCTATGTACGCTTGACTGGAAAAATTAGACTTTACATCTGGCATTCGTTTCTACGACGGAGTAGATCGCCTGAAAATAGCCATCCGTCCAGAAGTTTTCATGGTCCGAAGGTTGGATAGCCACCCAACGCAGAGGCTGACTGTGGAACCAGTCGGCCGAAGACATTTGCTGTTCACCTGGGGACCACAGTGTCTAGTGAAGTAAAATCCTCCACTTAGTTGTTAAACAGTGGCAAAAAATCTGTTGACAATTTGATGAAGCAGAGATGTTTTCTGAACAAGAATTTTCTACACAAGTTAGGTCACTAGCGTTCCATATTGGCCATCAAAATTCACACAGGAATTTGCAAATACATGATCAGAAAAGTGGGATTAGTGGTTCTATTGAGAGTGACGCGCGAGATTTTCCCGGTTATGAGGCTCAACATAAAAAGGTGGCAAACAAACAGATAAATAAACTAGAAGGCGCACATGTACCATCAAAGCTTGTCCATGATCATGAGCGGTTTTAAATGAATAATAAAAAGCGGTGATTTGGGATCATCGGTTGGCCAACCACAGAGACCTCGGTGAGTTCTCACGAACTACTGAGTTAGACTTGACGAGCTATAGTTGTCTGTTGTGTACGTGAACTTGCGAGAGCTTTTGCGCGTGTGTACATGTGTGTACGACTACTGCAGCTGTGTACGATGAACCGAGATCGATGAAAAGACACGTTTTATATTTCCTGATTATTTTACACGATATCATCTGTTTAGGTTAAACTGTACAGAGGTCGAACGCAGATCCCGGAAAGAATCCACGAAGAATAATGAGATGTTGATTTTACGAAACCACACTTTTCAAACTAGAGGTAAAGTGATGTGTTCGTTGTGAAAATAAACGAAGACGGAAACAGTTCGATCCAAATACTTATGACGTCATGCATTTCGAATCAGAGAGCACTACACCGCCGTCACGGACTTTTTGTAACGTGTAGATTGTAGCGTGAAGTTTCACATATGCAAAACAAGTACATTATAACTATTCCAGTGCACGACATCACGATATCATCTTCGCACTTCTCGATATCAGGTTAAGATATCCTAACGGGATTTTGTGGGTTTCGGCAGTAAACGGGGTCACAGGGCAGACTGCCACAGGATAAATGAAGCTAGCTCGTCAGTACTTGGTTAACAGGTTGCCCGGGTCGCAGGCTAACATGTACACGGTGAGTATTAAGCGCGTGGTTGCGCTCAAACTAGGAAAAAAGCACACGGACAACTCCTCTGGCAAACCGGTCGTTGGTCCGTGAGTACATGTGGGGTTCACTCAGACTGACGAACGATTCGGTCGTCGTCCCTGTCATTCGAACAGCCGCATAAGCTCAGTAAGCCCTGTCTCGGGCGTTCGTGCGGTATTCATTTGAGTAACAGTCTAACAGCTGCCGTGATGTCTGAGGGCAGTGAAGAAACACTCACTGTAGTCGATCGATTGGGATATCTAAGTCTGCATAGACTGTGACGTGGGTATCTGAAAAACCACTGCAAGTCCACCCAGGCATTGGATGATGTGAACATGACAAAGATGAAACAACTCACCTCATGAGTGAAGTGGAGAGGCGCGCTAGGGACTGCACTAACAGCGAAGTACGACTGAAAACAGACTAGTCACAATCAGCCTCATTTCAATGATATTCCTGGTCGAGATATGAATGGAAAGAACAACATTATACCCGCCGACAACAGACTCGGTCCTAAAAAGGCAGATTTTCTATCTTTCTGTTATACAGACTCATAAGCCGCAGGCATCATCATAGCCAACCCGACATTCTAAGCATTCACTCACTCAGCCTAAATAAAGAACTTCGTTCTTCCTTCTCCGGCTCAGAACATTCACGTGATTAATAATGCATGCTACGTTTTCATCGAGTCATCATTTTTCATTTGGTCTTACGCGTGACCTGCATTTGTTTATTCCACCACTCTCTAAAATGTGCAAAAACTCGGTTTTGGTGCACAAAAAGAGAAGAAACGGCCCACTTCAGAACAAATTTCCATTAACTACACCGTTGAATTCTTTTGTTAATTCAAACTAATGATGCGTTTTATGCCTCTAAAAGTGAAAGGTCAACCCTTTACATACTCATTTTGTAGGTGAGCCGGAGCCTTAGAATGGTGAAGATAACAATGATCTTCGTGGAAATGTTAAGTAATGGTCACACTTCTCATGAGCTGACGAAAACTTTGTTGATTCGCTTTTGTGCTCAAGCATCCTATGATTGTCAGGTCTTTATCTAACGGAGCTTGGTTTGACAGTTTGGCATATATCCACATTTTTTCAATGACATCTGCTAGAAAATTGAACTAGCTACTCTGTTGAGCTGGTTTAAACATTTTCTGCGTTTTTCTCATATTGGGTCTGTTCTTTGTTAGTACCGTTGAGTTACTGAGTACTCAGAGTTGTTTTTGGGTTCTGGTGGGCCACCGTGGTGTAATTCTGTAGATATTGACCTTAAATTCATAATACGTTCATCGGTGCAAAACAAGTTAATAGAATTACGCGCGATGATTATTAATTTGATATGTGTTCCATCAGACGATCTGTATAAGATGGTGTATCGCAATCAGGACACTCTTTAAAGTGAGATAAAGACTTTTGACACCCCGATGTTATCATTGCTCACACCACGTGCATCTGGAAACGACAGTCAGATACACACACTGTAGGAACTATTCACCAAAATGTCCCTAAGGCATGAATCGCATTCACCGGAAGGAAAGTGCCAACACGGGAAACATGAGCGTTCACTCGCTGTGTATTTCTGGCGAGGTCAGACAGTCCTACAGGAAAGATGTTGCGCCTTTACCTTAGCGACTTTCGATCGCAAGACAAATGCACCTGAGTGTTTCTCAATAAATCACAAATCGATAATGTGTACAACCTCACTACTTTACAAGGATGGTAAGAACAAAACATGGTTTGACTATTCCAGTTAATTTACAATGAAGTTAAAAGCTTAGGATAAGGCCGCATACAGTTTGAAGAGCATTATCCAGAGAAAAAGATTGACAGACTATTTGTAGACATATCATCACGGATCTGGAGAGAAAGCTAACTTTCACTGTTAACCTAGACCCATAGGTTTCGGCATGCATGATATCCCAACAACTCGTGACCGGTCGTTTCTCATTTCAGTGGATACTGTAGAGCAAGTTTCACCACCAAGTTACGCTTTGAAACAGTGGATAGGCGAACCGTTTAAGTTGCCAAGTGGTTTTCACCCAAATTGTCCGATAATCTAACACCGCCCGAAGACACTGTTTTGTCTGACAAGTTCGTTTTTAACCTTCATATGGAGCACAAAATAATCCGTATGCAATAGAAGAGACGCACAGCAGGTTCATCCTCAGGATTTTGTCGTGGTTTGTAATGCACAGTGTTACAGCCTTGGGCTCGTATCTTTTTGAGGTTAGAAGTTAGAAAAGGTGTTATATTTTTTGATGATCCAAATTATCGAAAATAAAGACATCTATAGTGTTAAGTAACCATAGGTCAACCAGGATTTTTGAGTATCTGTAACGACTGTGTTTGTCCACCTTCACACAAATCTAAGTAATGTAAAGAGATCAGCATATGTGACAGAATCTTGGCGAATTAGTTTTCGGCATTTGTGGCTTTTCCATGAAAGGCTACAGCTGCCATAAACTTGTTCTGTCAGGCTGTTCATGTGCAATTCAACCGTGCGAGTCGGTGGCCGCTGAATCACAGAGATTCCGTTTGGGTTATCTTAAACGGATAACGGAATACTCGATAGTGATATCGATGCATCCTAATCTGGGAAAGGTACGTAATATAAACTGTCGTATGCACAGTGTTTATTTGCAGTAGGCTCCTCCTTACTGCACCAGTGGGTTACAATTCTGGAGGCTGCATTACTCCAACAACTTGCTTCAGCATGTAATTCCGTTACTGAGGGTCGTAGTTATCCTTTGTGAACGTGCACGTGTATGTAACATCCATTCGACTGAATGTAAAATGTGAAGCTCATTATTCCCAAGGAAAAAAAATTCTCCGTGCGTGTCATCTCATCAGTTTAACCTACACAATTATTTGTTTCTTGTTTTGTAATTATTCATCAACAGATGTTCAACTCCCTGTTGTAATATAAAGAAAACTGAACACATCCGAACTATCAAGTGGGCTTAAACTTGTTGAGGGGCGATTCTTTTCCTCCTTTGAAGTCCCAAGATCTTCTGTTTGTTAAAAGTCAAACTGTACCTCCAATTTCTTTCAGCACTAGGTTTGACTCAGAGTTGATACTAATTCAACCTATCGGTGTAAAAGATACTTGTAATCTGAGGGCAATAGCGGCAACAGAAATACACACGTGTATACGGCATGTAATTACTAATGTATGGTGTATACGTGAATATCAAAATCAGATAGTGTGTGGACCTATCAAACTCCTGATAGCACAGTAGAATTGAATTTTACTGTTCTGATTCCCCAGTTGATAAAGTGGAAGCTCATGAAGTTGTATCAGATGAATCATTCGGTGTAAGAGTAGTTCCTATAAATCGTTTGCATGATGAGACTTTAGAAGATGTTGAGGTCAGATCCTTACGATGGTAATATGTACCGTCTAGCCCGTGTGACAGAGTCGGGGCAAGATGTGTTGTGTCATTTTCGTTTCGTCTCAGACCTCTAATAACATAAACATATGTGAGAGAACTTGATAGTGTTTGGTATGAGAGTGTTCGTGACTCTTGACCGTGGCAAACCGTGAGGAGATAATGTTTGTGTGTGTATGTGTGGGCGAGGAAGAATAGTACCGACTTTAGCTGTGCTACACGAGCTGAGCCTGCCAGCCATGTTGAGTTTACAATGGATGATCACCGTTGTTTATCTAGACCAGGTTACCGTTTGGATTTCTGAATTAAAGTTCATTTCGAGCCGCGTTGAGATGTCACATATGGGGTTGTTAACGTGAGGATGAACATTACGAGATTGGCAGGCTGATTTTCGAGCATGTATCAGCCTTATGTATTAGGTTGAGAGCACCAACAAGCTATTAATTGCTTTTAATGATACTACTTTTGCAGTAGATGTCACTTTTGTAGGTTCTTTGAAACCAGACTTACTTCAATGTGACGAATTGAACGTCGACCAACCGCCATAGTATTTCTGGTTATGGTTCACAGAGTGTTTCTTAGTTGCTCAGACGCACAACATCGTCAGGGTGGCTAGATGACCGCAACCGACAAAAGCTGCGGTCGTAAAACGCCCTAACACTCAGAGATGCTTTCATGGTGGAAACGGAACGGGAACCGTGTACAATAATCCTTCACTATAGAGACCATTGACGGGACAGACCGAAGACTGTCTCTTCTGTAAGGCGATCTTGTTTCGATAATGCGTCAGCGACGGCAGGAACACAGTGCACTAATCTGAATGAAGGGTTTTATCACCGCCTATGCAATGCGCAGTTTTCCTTGGGTAGGATGCAAGTACGTCAGCTGATTAAAGCGTTTATTAAAGGCTAACGTAGCTGTTGTATGCACTTTCTGTACCCTCTGTCTAGTTTCCAACGAAATAACAGGGTGGCTGTCATAAACATCCACATGTGATCTACGTTTTTGTTTGGACCAAAATTGCGTTACCACCGTGACAATATAAAAGGTGATTTGTCACGGAAGAGCTACAGATTGCACTAGATGCATAAAGACGGAACCGAGAACCACCTGCATTAGGCTACACGGATGCCACTGGTATGTAGGTCACCTCGTAAGTCAACACTTCAGATACTTAGAACTTACCTTTGAAAAACCGAGGATAAAATGGTACTAACTGCACGAGACAGTCCAACTCGTTCACAGAATACTGACGTTGGTAGTCTCGCCCTGACAGAACCCTAAGGTTCAGTGGACAAAATTCTGTGGGGTGGCTAACAACCCGTATTACAACCAGAGCTGTGGACTGTTGTCAGATATAACAACGGACTCTCTAGGGTTCTAAATGTTCGAAGAAAGTGTACGGAGTTCAATGAAAGTGCTTGTTCTAGAAGGGCAGTTTTTCCCAGAGTATTCTCCAGTGATCGCCGTGATCCGTTAGAGTCAGTGAATTGTCATCTGTAATTTTTTTAGTCGGGTTGATTTTACACCCCTTTATCGCCAGTTAATCTACGTCTTTTTATTGCTGTTAGGTACATCCATTTTTTGAACGGAAACACACGTAGACTTAGTGTTTCTACGTATTTTTGCAAAAAGTAAATATTTTAGAGTAAAGAGTAGCCGACAGTGGATTTATACTTACTTGGCGTAATCTCTAGTATAATTCATGTTACTAGCTCTCATATGAGATAACACCTTGCAGCGGTACCACGAAGGTTGCTGAATCGAATCCTCTTCTAAACTCTAACTATCTGATTAGCTCAAACAAAGACGAAATCGTTCGGGGTAATTGCTGAATGAAAATCAGCTGATTTTTCAATTGACACGACTTACACTAATGAGCATTAAGGAATGCTAGTTTATCTAGATTGAACACAACTAATAGTCAGTCGCAGCTTCTGTACTCCTAGAGCCTTTCCAGTCTCTCCCTCTCGAAAAAAACACTACATAGGAATTTTCCCCCAGTAAGAGCCCATCAGTAGTGCATAGCCTTGCCAGGACAGGAATCAGAACTCCGACCACGATTTCGTGAGACAATTATGTTGATCACTGCATTGTTGATCTCACATCAGGCAGGACTGAATCACCAAATGCAAACGTTCAGCCAAATTGGCCTGTGTGTAACTCTCAGACTGCCCGATCGCCTCACAAAGAGACACGGTAATCGTCTTGCTACTTCTAATTCATGGTTCCATGACTAGGACTTCTCTTTATACGAAAATCACAGAATTCATCAACTGATACTCATCAGTAACCTGCATATCATACAACATTTAACGATTCCTGTGACTTCAATGTGGAGATAAGTCCTATTCACAAAACCATCGATTGGAAGTAGCAAGACAATTACCGTGTCTCTTCTTGAGGCGATCGGGCAGTCTGAGAGTTACGCACAGGCCAATGTGGCTGAGCGTTAGCATTTAATGATTCAGTCCTGCCTGATGTGAGGTCAACGATACAGTGATCAACACGATTGTCTCACGAAATCGTGGTAGGAATTCTGATCCCGTGTGTGGCAACAGTTCAGTCTGTCAAGTTTTTTACTTGAGCAGTTTTGAAGTTATCCGGCAATGAAATTCCATTGAGTAAATACACATAATATACGGTAGGAAGAGTTTCAAGAATGAGTACAGTGACAAAAACGTGGAATATTTATTACGGATGCAAAGCTATGAAACAATAAAGTCTGCTGAGTAAGATTAGTAAGAAAAATTGTATCCCGTAATTTTGTAAGATGGAACATGCCAACCAAAGCCCAAATAGAGGTTTTATTCACTGTGTAAACTCATTGTACTGGAGACATCCAATAAATTTGGTGGAAGTGGTAAGTGACACAGTCGAAAGACATTTCATTAGCTAAAAGACAGCTTTTCTTAAGTTTCCTAAATATCTACACCAAGTAATACTAATCATCTGACTTTCAACCGCTTCCGACTCGACGGCCGTAATTTCATGACTTCATACTGGAGAACTAAAGGTCAAATATCTACCCGTTCCTTTCCTCGTATTGACAAGAGAACGGTAATGGTTGAGCGGTCAACAAATTCAAAAAAATTTTTTGGTATGGATAAACGGACTGCAGTAAGAAGCATGCAACGCAAGATATTTAAACAGGTTGTAGGTCTGCCAAAATACAACCGACAATCACTTGCAGATAAACAGCTAACGGGAATAAATAGACGGGCAGATAAACACCCACGTAAAGGCTTGTTGAGGTGCTCTGTGTAGCTTACCAATATAACTGTGGCTTCTGTTTATCCCCACACATCAGCCAGTTGAGTAAAGTTTTGAACATTCCAAGAGAGTCAGAATTGATAACAAATCACACTCCAGTGTATACTTGACGTAACTATGCCGTAGTCCTATCCACACAATAACAAATCCAATCGTAACTGAAGCTTTCCAAGAATGATCCTGGAATCACTGGCTTTTAATTGAATAGAAGAGACCCGCTTGTGGGTTACTAAGTTTACCATAAACCCAGTGGGTTAGGGTTTATACCTCTTGCAGATTCCTGTGTAACTTATCCCCTGTGCTGCTAGCTTTCATTCGCCACCCAATAGTCTGGAAGTTGTATGTTATGAGAAAAGTCGTAGGTGCAACAATCCACAGATTCTTCCAAAATAAATCACCATGATGTGTACTTTCTGTCAAGACCATACAATTTGTAGACAGATCTTAATAGTTTGTCACTGATGTTTGTAAGTATGTCTCACTATCGGAGGCCTCAAGGTTTTGAGTAACTGTAAAGTGATTGAAATAATTTTGTTGATTGACGTGCGTGACCATATGGCTAAGGATATCTTTATGTAGACAAGAGCTCAAGCTAATGGAAAAGAGTCCGCGTCTGTTCAGTTATCTGTCACCGCTAACGGCTTCTAGAGTAGAGATGGAGAATGAAGTTGTGGATAGAGTAAAAGCTATTAACATCACGTTACGGACTAATGGAAATAAGCGGCTCAAAAATAATCAGTGAATAAGCGTCAAACTCCATCGTACTGCTCTAGTTTCTAGCAAGCGAAGCCATAAAAAAATATGAAATAAAGGTTAAATCAACCAATCGACATCTTCTTGGAAGGTGTAGGCTATTGAGGATACTAGACTATCTAAAATCTGTGAACTCCGATTGGATGAAAATTGGCCAATCATTTTTAAGGCGATCAATAGCAAACAGGGAAGCGATATATTACTGTCACGTAGGTTCTATGTGTCGTATAATTTCCTAGTAAACTAAACTTATCTTCATGCATTTTTGCTTCAGAATTTCGGTGTGCTGATAATTCTCATCCAGTGGATTTTGTTGTGATTCTAAGGCGATTCGGTGGAGACTTTCTTGCGCGACTACATTAATTCACACATTACTGTGGAAAACGTGTAAACCACCTTAATGAAACCTATGGGCGCGGAACAATCAAAAAGTTTGGAAAATGCGTACGTTCACTTCACCAATTTCTGCGAGTAAGATCTTGACTAACCGGTGTTTTTATCGTTTTACAGGAAATCCATTCCCGACGTGCTTCCCGATGTGATTGGATGTGATGCGTAAGTATCATGAAGAGCACAACCTTATTGTGATATTTCTGATCTCGATAATTCATCTTTTAGCGAAGGTACCGTACTGTGCCCAGAAAATGACACAACTTTGACTTGTCTGAACGGGGGCATATGTGCTTTGTTTGTCAAAGAGGTGGAGGATACTTGCGAGAAACGATGTCGGTAAGTCTTTTACACTTTCTCTATCCTAAGCTGTTAACTATGTCCAGTTTGAGTGAGGTTTCAAATTGTTTTCTGGATATGAAGGAAAGTAAACTTACACGTTGAGGGTATCCTTGACTGACATTTGAACGGAATGAACATATAGTAGTCTCAAACATCAACAGACCTATCTTGTTCGTTGACAGTAGACTCATAAGTGCGTGAGAATATACTTGATTTGTTTCACTGTAGTCTTTATCTTACAACAATACTAGACGTACTCTGTAACCTTTCAAGGTCAGCTCGACGAAAATAGTAACAGTCTCATTTTGACCGAGCATTCACTTATTGTGAGCTTCGATTACAACAGTGTGATTTGTGGGAAAGTGCTGGGCTGATTTGCGTACACGGCGTTTTTATTGACATTGTTGAACGCTCTACACATAAATCTTATCCTCCTGTATGTCGAAATGGCTTTTGATTCACAGAATTTTCAATCGATGTCTTCATACTGGTTAAATTCAACATCAACAGTTACGTACACCATTAGAAGATATCATCGTCTTCCTGATTTTGTTGGGGTGGTTTTACGAATCATCCAGAAATGGTGATTTTCTTCCTCCAATCTACTCCTTGTTAACAAATGACAATGCAGTGTAGCAATGAGAACTTACAGTTACATTACAGCAGTTGAAGGGGTCAGTGGAACCCTATCACCGGAATCTGCAAAGGGTAATTATCTGCGTCACGTGTTACTGTGACATCATGTGACCTATAAACCAGAAGTATGTTTGTAATGAGTCAGCAGAAAACGTGGAAAGGGGGGTTAAATGTATGATGTCGATGGCCAGGTGAAAACAACCTCGGTTGTCAGTAGTTGGTCAACAGAGGCTTACTTATCACGATGACTTAAAATAACGAAACAGTGGCAAATTTTGTGTTCTCATCTGTTATTAGTATGGGCTTCGTGATAACTGATCCCTAGTCTAGTGCCTGAATATCTTTACAGTCGGCTACTTGTCCTATTAGCTTGAGCAGTTTAGGAAGGTTTTATTCTATTCACTATCATCACCAATGTGGACGTTGCTGTCGTCGGGACAGAACTGAGATTTAGACTGATAAGGTTTGGTTTGTTGAGCTGTTATTAGTGATTGTGAGATCTGCACTGTTGGTCAAAAACAGAAACCACACATTCGTAACAAGGATTGTGCACCACAAGTTGCATTGAGGTTTATAACGCCAAGCCGTGATCATATACTTTTTAAGAAATGCCAGCCTGAAATAAGACATTTTCTAGGCCCCTGGTTCGTTGAAGGCATTGCCGGTTTTTTCTCAAAGTGAACGTTTGTACACTGTTCAGGACATGTGCTGATCAGTAACATTCGCTTATGCCATGCAGCCATTTGAGCAGTCTTTTAACATCATGGAACAATGCTCACTGAGGTCATTTCTAAAATGAAGGGCACAAGGTGAGAAAATTAGAGCTATTAACAACTCCGAATAGGTTTCCAATAACGAAGTGACTTTTACAGCCTACTAGAATAATTCCTTGCAAATAAAGGGATTCACAGTACCAGACTCATTACGTTTCACAGGTAACTTGGAAATCAGGATAGAAAAGATTGATATCTTTATAAGTGAACGAAAGATCTACTAGTGTGTACAACAGGGTTTAAAAAATGTGATTGCAACACCACCGTCAAAAATCTTGTATATCGATCATTGGAAAAATGTCCACTAACTTTTGGTTCATTATTGAACTATCGGTTTAACTGACAGCGGTGTCCTCATATTCGAGCCGGAAGTTTTCACACAGTGGAAAGTGAAGTCTCAGGGTAATCAAGGAGTTATTCAGTGAATTGTTTTAGTAGAAACCAGGATAACAAAATGTAGCCAGGTAACTACGTGGCACATTGTTGAATCGAATTTCCGTGTTTTGTATTCTAATTTACCGAGATATTTGTTATGAAATTCACAAGTTCATTAGAGTCCATTCCACACTTCGCTGTCTAACTGTTTAGGCAACAATATGCGAACACCATTGAGTCAACTGGGGGAGTGTTTATTATAAGCGGAGCTGTCTATCAACAGAACTTCAGGTGTTGTCAGTTTGGAACGCCAAGCTGTAATCGTATCATTACCAATGTGTGGGCAGGAAGGGCAATGGCTTGTGCTATCAGCTTATTCCAGTTGTTGCGTGTTCGAAAAAACTGTCCGTTCTTCTTGTCAAACTGTAGGTACTAAACTCTTCGCTGTACTTTAATGCACTTCACTTGGCGGCTGTTTGGATAGAATCGTAGAGTTATCATCCCATAAGGAATAAACGGCTTATAGGATATTTATGGCTACACCAATTTTTGAAGGGCTGCAAAATCTGTCCACTGGTTTGAGATCTAAACGGATTATGGCGCGGTTGTACTGTCTGTAATCCATTTTAATCCTACTGAGATATATTCCACCTGCTTTCGGGTTGAATGAATCAACACCGGTGCCAGTACATGCTGGATCTGTGTGGAACCATATGCAAATGTAAAACTGGCATCAGCACCCCTCTTTGTTGTTCTCAGTTGAAGATATCCTGGAATACTTACCGGTCGGTGAACAGAATGCTGCAGAAGAAACGCGGAGTTTCCAAAATAGTAACTTGAAGTCAAAGATACGACTCAGTCCTTAGATAAAAGCTAAATATCAAAGCTTGGCAGTCGGACTATCCAGACTCAGTCCGAATGAGTAAAAAGGAGCATATCTGAAGTAAAAAGATTATATTTAGGGAAAACCACGAATCTTGGTACATTCTAGACACTCCTGTCGGAACAGGGACAATTAAAGCCGCTCAAGTCTCTTGCGTGTGACAGTTCAAATGCGATCATAAAATTTGCACCCTTCTTATTTTCGGCCGATTCATCGCCACGATACGACTGTGACATCTTACCGAAATGAAAACAACGTCGATAGCTTACTTTGTTGTATTTAAAAAGATATATATATCTTTGAATGCGTTTCACAATCAGCAGCCTGCGTTTTAACCGCTGGTGGTACACATTCAACCAACTCACCTCGATATCATGTCGGACAGAATTTTGCTTCATGTCCTTGTCACATTATTTTGGGTTTATCAAATGTAGTTGAAATCCAAGTAGATTAGGTTCCCCTTTGCTTCGGCTCACAGTGCTTCAAAGCTGGGGCCGGAAGTGGCGTTGGTGAACATCACATTTCAGCGGCCGTTGTTTAGTTATCACTTCGTGATCATTGCAGATTTGGATTGTTATCATATGGCATAGAATGTTTCGTTCAGGTTGTGACCAGTTTAAGCTGGTCCTCAAAACTTTAGCACTACTCTTCACTGGTAACGTCTTGAACCACGATAGTACAAACGCTTTTCCCGTCTACACTTATTGGTTCAAGTGCGAAGTGCACTGGTCATACCTGCTAACCAGATAAAAAACTGGGCGGCTTGTTCTTTCCAGTTAGCTTGCTGAACTGTAAACTTTCCACTTCGGACTGTAAACAACCTCGAAAGAGGCTGGTTGGAAAGTCTATCTGAATGCGAACGCTGCGATCAAATGTGAGTGATGGTCAACTTGAAAATAAACCTGGAAATAGTTTGTTCAGTCTAATTCATTTCACTATTCAGTTCACTTAAGGCGACGGCGCAATGCCAGCGCATGCAGTGATATTTTTTATTCAGTTACAGACACTAACCTACTTTACCCAACACCATCAACTGTTGAGAAAGCAACTTCAATCGCTGAGTTACACACACTTTACTTGATGGTTCGCTAAATCTCTCAGAGGCGAGATGAAAGTGAGGACACATGAAAAACGGGTAGTATGGTCACAACAAGAGATTGGCAATTAAGGTAGTCTGAGTTAAGGAACTGAGTGCTTTTGTTGTCATTAGGTACCAGTATTTACAAGGCATCGTAAGCTACTTTGAAAATACTTGATCACACTTTCCTTTCCGAATAGCGTTTTTAGCCAGTTTAAGGTGAACGGTTTCTCTTCCAGCCTGTTTCCTTATCACTGTGCAAACAAAATGAATTCTCAGCATGCTTTCGCAGTCATTTTCTGACTCACTTTTATCGTTTAATTTGATGCTTCTTTTATGACTTACTTGTTCCATCACTTCAAGTCTTAAACTCGCCTGTCCATTCTAACGTGTTCCAAATTGTTAGTTTCAACTGTATAAACATATTTGGGTACTTATTCACATCTGAACAGTGATTACCGTGATTTAGAAAGGCGGGCTGATAAACACCCCACTCAACTAATGAAAGCATAACAAGTCATTTACAACCCGAAAAGAATAATTGTGAAGTTGCTGAAATATAACTTTGGGAAAGTCATAAAATCACCACGATTACTCAGTTCTGATATTGTTTGTCTGAGTGTAAATTATAGTGTTTTTGACAGATTGAAGATGATGAGCTGTACTCTTTCAACAGTCCCTGTCATAAGTGAATCGGTTCACCACCCGATATCACCTACAGTAAAGCCTTTTGCACTAATCCAGATGTAAGCTTTAAATAACCGTTTGTAAATACCCATAAGAAATATTCATTATGCGTAATTTGTTGGACTGGCCAGCTGATTTATTGTTCAGTCGTGGCTGTCAAATAATTCTGTCTTGAATCAAATACTGTTGGTCCCCATGTTCCAGTTATTGAGGTGATGGAATATCAATTCATTAGCAAAACTCGTTGGTTTCAGCAAGAGTTGGTTGATTACTCGGTCTCTGGATATGTTCACTGGCAAATGACAACGTGCACTAACCATTTCTAGTTGTTACACCGGTAACTTTGGTAAATTCTTCAACTTGCTGGAAGGTTATTATTGAATTTCTTCTAAACTGTTGTGTTCTCTCTCAGTTGGTCATGAACGAGTTTGAACAAAGCTGTGCAATTAATCAAAGTGGTTGAAACTAACGGATTCTTCAGCTATGCTTACGATTAAGAAGTGTATCTATTGAGTTGTTTGCACTGTTGATAAAATCATTAGGTCAGCTTGTTTTACTAGAAGACATATGTTGACACCTTAAAAAAATGTAATGGAAACGAATATTTTTAAATTTCGGTTTATTGTGAGTCGGAGTTTTGTTCAACCAGTTATCTCCTCTGCACGCATTGTTGTAAACTTTTTCCTAATCAACTCTTGCAGAAATACTGAGAAAACAAACGTGACCGGGATTAAGTGGATTTGGCACTCTAGGGCGTTGTCACATGAACGGCGATTTGGATACAATAAGACGATCTGTGATGGCAAGGGTTTATATGAATGTCTTTGTGTATTCCGGAAGATCGCACGATTAGTTATGAGTTGCCACCTCAACTAAATTGTTTTCACCTCTTCACATTATGATTGTAACTACGGTATATGATAACTGGGGAGTAACAACAAGGACCAGTATACACAGCGATGGGTTTTAACCCTCGTTGCGTAGACTTCTGTTGTTTAAGATAAGATGGATTAATAATGTATGGACCGTGTGTGACCTAGTCTATACCACGAGGACGAATGTCTTTCACCATTAAAGTCTGAAGGTTATGGTTGAGTAGAGTAACCAGTGCATATTGTATCAACAGCTGGCTGTCACAATTTCTTGTTTAGGGTTGGCCAATAAAGTGGTCTACAGCTGGAAAGTTTTCTTAAACACGTACGGAAACAATGCAAACAAAAGAATTTTATGGTGTCTTAACATAAGGATGCAATATCAGCAGAATTGTGACCCACAGTGCAGGCAATTATGTGCTTTCATAGTGCAGTGTTTATTTAATAAGAATTTCACAAGAAACTTGACCGTCATTTGAAAAGTAATTAGGCTGTTGTCCGCAGTACAATCATAGAGGTTGTCATTTTTCTGTACGCTTGTAATCGCAAGGTATGGAGAATTTTCTTACGACAATATCTAACCCGAGAACTCTATTTGTCGGTGTCAAAATGTGTGGACAATGGCCAATGTTCTTTAGAATTAACTTAACACTTTACAAAGGAAGAGCGGTGCCTAAACAGTTTGATGTTATTTTATACAAGGGACGATTGTAACATCGTTTACTCCAGCGCCTTCTGTAAACGTTATGGATCTACAAGCGAAGGTTTACTTGAATCACTTGATATCTTTGTATGTAAACCGATCACGTATTTGTTACAGATAGTTGGTTATCATCAGAAATTAATTTTTATATACAGTTTTGTTGTCTAACGGCATGCCTGTTCACCAGCTGGATCATAAATCCAAAGGAAGTATGTAGGTTGACATTAAACTTAACTGTAGGCAGGGAGCAGTGTGTTTGCTGTCGTTTTATGAAAATATTCAAGTGTAATTTTTGAAGCAAAGGGGGCATTATTAAACTTGTTTTCCCCCCTGCGCAGTTATTCTTTTGAGTTGTGTTTCAGTGTGATTTAAGTCGAAATCCTTTAGTGAATTACTCAGAAATGAGAGACATTCATTAACTTTGTAATCTAATACTTGCCATACCAGCTCGTCTGTCAGAACCACACCAAGTTGAAAATCAATAATCTATTAACAGCCTATGTTGGACTGGTCCACAGAAACTGAGTAAGTTCCATATAGACAACCGGAAACAACAATTATCAATTCCGTCTTCCATAAGTAGTCGAATGATAGTCTTCCAATAATCGCGAGTGGGTGCAGGGTGCGGACTCAAAACCTGTTAAGCTGTGAATGAAATAAGTACATCTGACCTGTCGTAAATAGTGATCCATAGTAACTTTTCTTAAATGCAAACGTTTCGTAGAAGTTTGGTACCGTCGTAAAGATTGTACACACCAGTGACTGTTGTTTTCTGTTAGGTATCAATAAAGCCTGTGTACGAATGTGGACGGGTGGTATGTTTCAGTCTTTGAATTGACGCTAATAATCTAGAACTAATGACCATCGTCACTATGCTAGTCGGAGGCATGGCATTCAGTTTCGCGTATTTGTGGTAATTACCAGGGACAGCAGGGAAAAATTCCATTTGACTTGCTCCCACGTGATTCTAACACAAATTTCTGACAAAGTGGTGGCTATATTGTTATTACCTCTTCACGTCGTTATTCAAACAAATCAAAGTAATCCTGTAACTCTCAAACCACCAGAACATACTAGAATGTTTGGGACGAGTTTTCATAGCATCCTCCAGGTGTCAGTTGTTTACAAGTGACAGCAAGAAAACAAATCTATTTTATGAGGTTGGTCTTCGAGAAAGCTGACACTGTCGAATCGATTATGTCGTTTCACGGACTCCTTCAGTGAAGCAACTCTGAACAGGGTTCCAACCGTTTATCTTTACATTACATGCTGAGGCTTTTTTCCACTTAGTCACTAACCCTAAGATATAGTAATTACCAGTTCGTGTTCTTGTAGCAAAAAGAGATATTGTCCATCCATAGTAACGTAATATGAACAGGTAGCGCATCACCTGTATTAATCTTCTCGTCATAAGCGACGTCGACATGACTGGTAGTCGAGCGAATGAGAGCTTTATTTTTTACGGCAAAGAATTTGGTGTCAATCCGGAATCCGACTATCTCTACCTTATGAGTCGGAGCAAGGAGAAAACAAGCAGTGGTGAGTGGGTTTGAGAGTCTAAGTGTAATTTGTTGCTCGTGAAGTTTAAAATTAATGCACTCTGAGGTGAACTGTATGCATGCTTCAAATGAGCTGAGCGTGAACTTTGATGATTTCGGAACAGACATATCGCATCATAAAGTATGGGTTATTTACAAATGAGAAGTAACGAAGATAACTGGGTTAATTTCAGTTAGAGAAAACAAGGCGAAAACCCCCTGGTTCGTATTCTGGTGAATTTCGTTGTGGCTCTGCCGGTGCTCACATCAGATCGTTCGATCACTTAAAATATATAATCGTCAAACAGAATTAAATGCGTTCCATTGCTACCACGGTGATATTGATATCGCAAACGATTTTCCCAAAAAAACTAGGGCTATTGTAGTGTCTCAGTGCATGCTGTTTTGCTTACGATAACAATCATTTGCTCAGGAATTGGACGGAGAAATGTTTGATTAGTTCAGTCACATTTTTATCCCCGGATGATACTTAGGGCTAGATGAGGCTGGCTTCTTCTCTGAGTTCTCTGTCAAACCGCTCAAAGAACGCTTTATGTTTGGCTGTACCGAAGACAATCAGCGAAACTGGTTTCAAGCCTGGGTTTAGTTTTTTCAACATGGAGTAGTACACATGTACATTTGTAATGCGAAATTTGCGCCCGATTAAACAAAACCTTAACGTCGTTTATGTGGTTTGGGATAGAGGGAATGGGACTGTCCAGAAGAAGACTACTGCTACTGCACCAGAAAACTTACGGGAAGTAGATGACCTAATGGGTAATTCGGATTGATGTATTTCAATAAGTCACTTGGACGAACGATTCCCTTATTATATCTGCAACATACATGAAGTCCAGCATTCCTGAGGAAGAGATCAAATAACACGACCTTCAGTCATTTCAGTTTTGATCTTTCCCTAATCATTTTTCCTGTCATGATGGCGACAGACATTTTATGCTCTACATTTTCGAGAATGCTTCCTATGTACTTCAACTAAAACTACTAAATCGTTGCCAGCATAATAAATGTGCGGATGGTGGTTTGATGTAAAGCATATAGTGGAGTATAAACTCCACACGAATGGGTGTAAGTCGTATGTAACTGTTTCTGGCGCTTGTGTCTGGAAAGACGGTTTGCTCGTACGTCTCGGTTTTCTCCATTGTACAGAGCCAAGGAGATTCTGGAAAGTCTGCACATTGCTCAACCCTGATCAAGAATACTTGCCTAATTCCCATCCGTCAATTATTTCTACGTGGGCAATGCGTAACGATGCCAAAATGTGTAACGAACCACAATAGGGGTTCTACTCTCGAATCCTGGTGTCAATCTTTTCACTCCCAGAGGTTGTCATAAATCCATGGTTGCACTACAATTGCTTTGTGCCAGTAGGTTCATTAGGTAAAACCGTTTGCGGAGTGTGCCTGCCGAAGTAGCCTACTATAAAACAAGGGTCTGGAATTGCCGGTTCCCTTCTCTTGTACAAAGAGCCAAACATAATGGCTAACACAACCAACTCATGTTTCGTTGTGAGTGACCCAGAAATCGATCAGTGAAAAATGACCTGGTCACTGTATTTTCTGAGTTGGTTCGTAACAATTCTGTTGGATAACAGGACATTGTCATGCTTTCAGTAGATTGTTTACATGCTGTAGATTTGACTGAAAAAGGCTGTTAACTTTTTGATGGGAAACAAGAACAGACGTTATTCCAAGTAACGGTATGCGCAAAACTTGCAGTGAAATGTCAGTGAGTATGCGGTGTAGACACTTAGTGTAGGTGTTCGATGAATGACTTCATATCTTAGATAACTGCTAAATAGATGAGTACAGCTTCGTCCATATGACTCCGCTAAGTTGACGCTTAAGTACGACACGCACGAAGTTACCACTACAAAAATTATCACCTGCTAAAATTATGTGCCGTCGGAGAAAGCACACAGTACGATCTTTTGGATTCTGTCAGACAAGTAGATTTTGTGTGACCAACGAGTATCACCATAATGTCAAATGAAACTATCTCTACTAAGTGCCTGTTTTGACATGTAGCTTTTGGGTTCCATTAAACTAAATTTGACATTACGGGATGTTATCAATGTCTCCAGAGACCAGAGTTTGCTGTTATTTTGCGGCATTCACTCTCTTTAGGTTATTGATAGTGAGGAAATGCGATGTTCAGTTTACATTAAATGAGATGGGTTCAGGGTCTATAAACAAATACAGTTTCGTCACCAATAGTAGCAGACTTGCTGTTGGTGCTTAAACATGAATAATTCGAATGATATATTCATGTTTCCCCTAATATAGTTTCCTAGGGATGAAACAGGAATTTCATACAAACACAACAAAGTTCGTCGTAATCCAAATTAACAACACTGGGTTCTCTTTGGCAACTTCATTAGGGCAGGAAGAAGACATTTGTTGCCTGATGCAGTCATCATAAGCAAGAACTAAACTGAGCAAAATCTTGGAGGTCCAGTGAAAGTTGAAGAATTATAAAACGACTAAAAACAACATACTCTGCTGAACGATCATATGTGTTAGAGTGAATTTAGGCGTATGTTGTCAACTGAAATCATCTATGACAGATGTGTCAAAAATTCACAGCGGTGGGGCAAAGTTGTTACCATTTTTGTATATAAATAGTTCGGTTCGTCATAAAACTATTTGTTGGCCATATGACATTTTGGACCCCATCCACAGAATGTTACTTTCCAATGTCTGAAAAACTCCTCTGTACACTTGTCGGTGAGGTCACAAGTTATGTATTTGACTGATGATGATTCTATTTTCCAAAAGTTTCATTCGTGCGACGGCTAAAATATTACGTGATCTCATCTCTAGAAGATCCGTGATATAGGTATTTCACTTGAATATATCAAGAATTCCAGTGTAGTTTGTGTGAAGAACATCACGTTCAATTTTGAACGACTTTGTTGTGAACAGGTAACCGGGGTAGCTGAGCGATCCACCAGGCAGAGCATTACTCTCATCTTCTTAGAATCGATGTTTCATACAGTACTGCCAGAGCCGTACTGTGCAAGCAATATGCTGTTGACATTTTGGTTTTGACCAGTATTGTCTGTCTTGATTTGTTGTTTACCTTCTCAATTCAACCCACCCGAACCTTTTTTCATCAAGAAACGGAGTCAAACAACAGCCTGGCATTTATAAATGTATTGATCATCAGGCATTAGGATGTGATCTGTCTGTCGCAGAGCAACAATCAATGGACAAAATTGTCAATCCTTTACTTTCTTTTGGACAACATACAATCGTGGTTTGGTCATGACCTTAGACATCCCTCAACATCCCTGATAAGGTGCAGGCAGAAAAATAGACGCTAGGGAGAACTTTGCAGGCGATTGAATATCATCACCAATTCACAGATACCCGCAACATGATGAATAGATGTAGTGAGCCGGTTCAGACGATCCAAAAGAAAGAGACGTATGTTTGATCCCTTACCTTAAAGGAAGTCAATTAACAAATGAAATCAGACACACATTGAAGTCTACCCACTCCCGTACCTAAGTAGCTGCTTAGTTGCTCTTAGTTTTGGCAACTAAAGAACCAGTTCTACATTATCGCAAAAGCAGTTTACGTATCTACTTTGTCTCTCGCGTTGTCTACCAGTTCATTTACAGTTTCAGGGCTGTTTGGGCAGACAGAACGGACCGAAAACTGTTTCAGCGAGCGACAGACTGACGATACAACAGTCTCAAATTGATGAATTCTTTGCTTGAAATTCCGCATCATCGACCGCTAGATACCTCCTGACAACAGGTCCAGAAGCTGCTCAACTTAGCTCATTCAAAATGTTGTTGTGCAACCCGAACCAGAAGCCACCGGCCTTCATAGAATTTGTGTTGATTATAACATGCCAGCCAACGGGTATACAAAAATGGTTGAAGCATCCCATCGGATTGTCGTGGTGTTGATGACATATTGCTCGACGTAAATGTACTCTCGTGCGTTCTCCGTCGTATATAGCCTACCGGTTTGATGTTTCTAGCGGATGAGATAAGGGGAGTGTTAACATAACACACGTTTACCTTCTACCGTGTTGAGATAGTTTAAAGTGACCGGAGCTCGGTGACTCGGAGATATTCCAGTGAGAATTTTTAACATCTGGTAATGGGCATGGGTCTAACTTCGACGGCCTTAACGCGAACTCAGTACGGGAATGACCGAGAAGCTGCCACGCTTTGAAAGAGACCCAATTTCACAGGGTTTGTGAAACATTCACAGTTGCGGGGGGCACGGACAGGCCACAGTGGAGAGAGAAAAATTTCCGTTCTTTTATCAGCAAACTGGAGGTGTTTTCAACAGCCGTTCAGTTCATCTCGCGTACCACATGGAATCACTATTCAGTAGGCAAGTACTCTCAGGACCGTGCTTGTATTAAGAGATATTGTTTCTTGTTTGTGGAGAACGGTTGTTCAAGTGATTCGACTGTATTTGGAACCGCAGCCTGATGACGAATCCCCATGTCACAGCCGTCCAGTGAACTTATAAAGATGTCTGGATACATGACGCTTTAAATAGCAAAAGTCTGCTGTAATACGAAAGTAGTCCACTATAAACCTTGATGTGCCCGTTTTAAATGTCAAAACGTCTTCGAAAAACGGAGGAGAAATAATGATGATTAGGAGCTGTTTCCAGGAAAATTGTTCTAAGGTGGACTTAAAGTTTTTTCATAGATAATTTTTCTTGATATCATCTCAAATGTAAAATCAATGATGTATGATTTCGGTTAATCTGTTGTGCGCAAACTGGAGGTTTTTCGGTTCAAACCTAAGCCTCTTGAGTTTGCCGGAAACACACGGTTGGCGGCATCCGATTCGGATTAACCTGTGATAGAAGCCAAAGGGCGCCTGCGCTTACGCATCACTGCAATCGGCTTGAGTTGCACCACTTGCGATTCCACCCACACACCACATATCCAGTGTAAACCCGAAGGAATAAAACCGGGAGGTGTGCCAGTGAGGACAGAAAACACACACATGTGTGTAATGCCAAAAAATGGGCTACACTGATATGTGATTTGTTCCGACTGATCAGTTTTCGCATGCATAACAGTTAAGTATTTGTTGACAACGCAATCCACTTAGATAAATGCAAAGCACACAGCAACAAAGTCTGATGATCGTTAGCTCTTGCATTGTGTGTGAAGTTCCTCGCATTAAATATGGGAGCGTTCACAAATGAGCACCTTTTGTCAAGATAAAATCAATGACAACAAAAGTCCACGATTAAATGTGAACAGTGGACCAAATATGCCTTTTCTTGCTCAAGCAGAAAAATTCTCAAAACTACACCCTGTACACCCAGTAACTATCCATAGTTGAAAGTACAAACTTTGTTCTCCCTCGGTCATTTCTGAGTTGATTATTACTCGACTATTACTGTTTGTGGTCTATCGAGGACACAGGCGGGAATGAGCTTGTGGGATGGAGATCACAACGTTAAGGACACTGGACTTTTGATTTGGATTGCTCTGTTGGAAAATGTTTGCCCGAACTTTTTTTTTACAGTAAAAAATGGCTGTATCTAGTTTAGTGATTCTTCTTCACAAACCAGTATCGGACGCTTTAGACCAAAAGACTTACCCATGTGAAGTTGTTGGACAGCTGCCTCTGACCTTCAGCGACATGGACACAGTAATGTCACCCCTAATTTTTATATCCGGGACAGATTCGAGTGTAAGTTTCAAGAACGCCAACGAAGTATATTCGGCATATCACAACTCGTCAGAATTCCTTATAAGGCGTACTTTACATTGCACACGAACTTTAATTTTCAAGTGTGTATCGAAAAGACTCTAAAGGGAATTCACGCAGACTGACGGCATACGAACGCGTAAGTTGAAATTAGTCATCTCGGTAGATGGTTCAATCTGTGGTCATGGTTTCTGACTATTGTTTGTGAGCACACAAAGCTATGGGATATTGTGTGGTAAAAACGGAAATGTTGGCTGTTATCTGTCGTTTCTAACTGAGATTCTTGTTTCACCTAACTGAAAATAGCAAGTATATCCGGTCTGCGGAGGCAGCGTAAAAAGGCAAACGCGAAACACCCTTTCCACAAAAACGCTCGTGCTTTCACAACTGATTGCCTTGGTAACTAATGTTTTAGTGCCGGTGTAAGTCTGGGCATTTTATACCACGAACAGCTGTCCAACTCACCGACGGTCCGCGATTCGAGGGGATTATCGGTCAGCCTGAATATCTGTAAATGCTGTTCAACGTTTATACTACTGTTCGTGGCTTTGTATTGTATGGCCCATTAAGAATGCTTTGGTAACCAGTTAAATAATTACACTAAATACTCAAACAAACTCGGGAGAATCGGGGCAGCTAACTTAAAAACATTGTGAGTTCTGAAAAGAAGGTGGTGAAATGCAACAAACAAGCAGTAGACAAGTGGAAAACTGTCTTGGGCTCAAGGAACCGTTCAGACAGTCAGTAGTGGGTGAACAACGTTCATAAAAGTGGCATTACTAGCAAAACTTACGTGTGTTGTTCAGCTTACCGTTCTGAGATTCCATAGCTTCGGTCTGGTAGCTTGTGTCAGTTTATACAAAACCAGCATATAACGTTGTTCATTCTGGCCTTCAGATGAAAAAATGGTGAGAGGGGAAATCGGTCGCAAGTGTGAAATTTGGGACCGCAGCCTCCTAATTTAACCTAACTGGATCACAACCAATAAATCATTCCTGGTACAATCTGAAAAGCTTTACTCAATATTGTCTAGAATGCGAAATTTTCTGACATCTGGTTGTGTTAACTCATTCCGTTATATGCAGTAACATACGGGTCATCAGGCTCGTTTACCACTCATGGAACAGCTGGTTTAGACCTCGTCGCTATGAGTGATCCCGCCCAGGTTTGGACTCTCTGGTGACTTTCAGGCTCCATGTGTTCTTATGTCACGTGACAGCGCACATTCGCCGGCGTATAAAAGTTGGGAACGATAGCCTGAGCTTGTTCAACTGGGCCATGTGAGCCGGCCAGGCTACAGAAACAAATAATTCAAGCGCATTTTTCTGTATCAATTTCAAGAGGGTTTGCCATCCTACAATGGACCAATGACCATCATTCTTACGGTGGTTGCCCATCAGACGTACATAGAAATCAAAATAGGCTTGACGTTGCCTGTCTTGAGTCTAACAAGTTTTACAACACTAACAAATTTATTTAAACTTCCTTTATATGCAACCACAGATAATTGAAGTGTAATTCAGGGAAGAAAGATAGATCGGGCAATCGGAGAAATTCTTGTGTAGCCAAATACACTTCATTTCAAACATACGATACTGTTGAAAACATTGATTTGGCGAAGCCAAACAGTGTCCCGTTTTTATTGCTGAATACGGAATGAGAAAAGTGGTTACCAAGATAGACTGATGTAGCGTCGTTGGAAGGTAACGTGAACTGTAGAATTTGGACTCCTTGCAGATATAACACTGATCTCGTGTTTTCGAGGACCATGTTACTCAATCTGTTTTAAGGTGTGCTTTGTGGCATCTGGTTGTAAATGATACTCAACTTAACGTGTGCAAGATGCTATGCATCCATGCAGATAGACGAATACAACGTTGGAGCTGATCGATCTGGACAACGGTTGTTTTTCAAACGAGATTACCAGATTACCTGGAAAAGAATGACGGCTAAAGTAGAGTAGTTCTTCTTCCTTTCATTCTTTCCCAATAGCCATGACCTTGACTAGAATGTCAAGCGGATTGAATCTCTGTTCACTGGAATGGTGGTATCTTAGACGAAAAATGGCAAAATGAAGAATATACTTGTAAAGCAGAACCAAGTACAGTAAATGAGGCTGGGGAAGGTACAGTTTTTGCTGATGGCTGTGGTTTACGGCCGTCTAGGAAGGGGTTGGTGAGTGGCTATTTGAACGATCAGAAGGTCGCCAACCGATTCAGATGCATCTAATCGCTTTAACCACTACAGTCGTCAAGATCTTCGTGGTTTTTGACCGCGTCGTTGATTGGCCAATCCAAAGGTTTGCCCCATTGTTAGCGACTTCAACTAATAAGGTCCGTGCGGTAAATGTTCACCTGGTACCGTTTAGCTTTCAGTAAAGTTAGGTTTTTCGAATGTTTTTCATGTTTAGACGGTCGGTGGAAAACCATTTCAACAGAAACTAAGAGAAGTCCAGGCATTCCTAAAAACAACGTAAAGTGATGTTTTTAATTTTTAAAAAATGAGATAAGCGTTTTCAGAGCGTTGTTGGTCTTATTTTAACGTTTCCTGTAAAATAGGTTTGTGAATTGATAAAATCGTAAAAAATTCTAATTCTTTTTTGGTTTAATGTGACAAATTATTAGGCAGTTAAAAACACTGCTTATTTCTCATTAGTGTGATTTAATTACGATTACGTTAATGAGAGAGTTTTAGTGTGTATTTTGGTGTCCTTACTCTATTTTAAACCAAAAGCATATCTGCATCTGACATATTCATATGAACAGTTTAATGGTTTTTCGTGTCAGTCAACATCCGCCCACGAATTTGGAACAGAAAGTTGTGCTTGCCACCCACGCGAAACTGAAACTTGAGTCATCGATCATTCCAGAACTAATTCAGAAGTTAGTGTGTATGCTTAGAATGCTGTGACTTAAATCTCGTAAATCTCAGACTAGTAGTCACGCGTTGTATTACATTGAAAAACCTTTTGGACGTTCGTTTTCGGGGTTGTCCACAGGGGAACTTCAATCAACAGATGACATTTCATGGGTTCGTCCTTCAGGAAATCCCATGGTAGTTGTGTCTTAAAATTCCAGTGAAGTAGTATCTTAACAGGAACTGAGATTGAGCTTACCTCAGTCGGACCAATTGTTTGCATTGTCCTTTTTTGGCTCATTCAAAAAAACATTTCATCCATGTTTAATCGATTCCCGAAGACGTGGAGTATAGCTTCATATATGAGTAACGCCACTGAGTCTACTTGCGTGTAACTAGAAAGCAGTTCGTGAGTAGCATAATCTTCTCACTGGAATTTTTGTTAATCAGTGGTCCTCATGATTGAAAGGATTAGACAAGTTTTTTCATTTAAACGTTATCTAAAAAAATGATTATCGTGAAACTGATATGGAAAGCAAGCAGTATCCTTAGGACACGTAGCTTGTCCCCCTAATAAACTATTTGCAATTGTTTGTCAAACTGTGAGTTGGTACATAGTATGGTATTACGAGCGCACACCGTTTTCAGAATCATACACTGAGAAAAGACGTTTGTATGCAATGCGTAAGTGCCAAATGCCGTGCTTTCGTTGTCTGAATGCGTACTATAATGTCACTAGTTGAAATGACCGTAAAATTGTATGTTCGCTTCATTGCTCATTAGTTTTGCTAACAAAAGGGACTTAACCAACTGATGCTGGTAGACACTGTCGAGTGTTTTAAGTGGAAAAGGGCGGGGGAAATAAGACACTCCGTTACACTCTTGGCCCAAGAGAAGTCTGACCTTCAGGTTATTTGGGTTAAGTGGGTAACGCCCTATTGCTTCTCTCTGTGAAAGTTGTGTGTGGGAAATGGTAACAACCTGACGTATGCGGCACACCCAGTGCCATAAATTCAACCAGGCGCGTCGATAGTCATGCAAAGTTGGCTGAATCATTTGGTTAGTGGTCGACTCCAGAAGCACTCCACGTAAGGTGAAATGGTAATCACAACCCAAATTAATAGCACACAAATATGGCTATGACTGGCGTGAGTCTTCCTAAAAAAACTCCACGTTGTGGTCGTTCAATACCCTTTCAGGTGTGTTTCAACCAGTGATAAAAGTAGCCAGTGCACCAGTGATGGTCACTGTCCCTGATGCAATTTGACCTTGGTTGTGTTCCAAGGTAGCTGCGGATCTAAGTATATACGAGTGGATTCGGAATGCATTTGCGAACGTGAGCATAACACTCACCAGCAACTGCTAAAACATGTTAGATCGTATAGCCAGTTAACGTCAATAAGCCGGAAGCTTGCTTCATTTAATGAACAGTGTGTTGTAAAGAGTATAGGTTGTTATCAGGATCAATCTGTATTAAATGCGTACTGTCATTAACCTCCGTGATAGGGGCAACACTCTGCGACCTAAAGCGAAGTAAATGTTGACAAGCAGTACACCTTACATAAAGTCACTTCCATATATGAATCAAGATGGATTGGCTGTTTTCACGTGTGGGTTAGTGGTGACCGAAACACTTGGCAGGTTCAAAGTTCGCAAGCTCCGTCAGTTATTCGGAATGTATTCTTAAGGAAACGCATTTAACTGAACCAGCGCTACCAACCTTCGTCAGTTCTAGTACATACTACGTCAACAGATAATGTATGGCTATCATTCATCAAAACCATCAGTAGAGCGTTTCTGATTGGGTAACCGTCTAGGTTGGGGACAGCCGGTGTGAACCGCTTCATTAAAGGAGCATATTTTGGGGACCGCTTTGCACGTCACTTCACTTGTCTGATATTGGTCACATAGGTTTACGATAACTCCACCCTGTTTGTACACAGTTTAAAAGTTTTTCACTAGTTATAGCGATCATTTCCTATATCTAGTGTGTATAATCCACACAACATGGCAAAGTATAGCAAAAAATTGCTCATAGGTTGAAAATAATCTGCCATTCTATTCATTTACACATATCCACTGGTCAGGGGCAATCCATTACATGAGGAACTTTGAACAGTCTAATTGATAACTAGCCAGCTAGTATCGATCTGAGCCAGATGCCGACAGCTGGTTGACGGTTGGTTCGACAAATCCCGACGCACACACACACACAAGTGAACGTCAAGGAGAACACAGTAACGTAGCACAAAATGCGTCTAGGTGTGGGAGTGCACTTTTGCACGTCAACGATTACTGGCGCCCAAGAAGATCGTTCAAAGCATACACGTGAAAAGCGCACTGCCGAAGTAGTATGTGACCTCATTTGCCACACTAAAACAACAGAACAACACGATTCAACGCCAACAAACAACAAGTAAACAACACAATAGATCGGAACAAAAAACTGAATTTTTGGATGAATTCCGACCCGATTTCATTGAGTGGACTGAAATGTAGAAACATCTTTTATTCTCCATAAACCACTATCATTTAGCTGCACTTGAGTAAACAAAGTTGTTCCTGTAACACATCTATGACACAAGAATGCCTAGTTCATTCGTGGTGATCAACCGACCAGCTGTTTTGGAGTAGATCAACATAAACCACATTTACTACGTTTGCGATGTAAATTTAGTCGATGGAGGTTTACCTAATAATTTTAGTGTGGCTTTATCCGGTTTTAGCTTTTAGGATATGTGCGAAGACTTTTAAGGCTATAATTGCATATACGGGCACTTCTGTTGTGAGTGGAGCACGTTTTGCGAGACTTAACTCAACTAACACATAAGTATGCAATCTAAACAAATTTGGAAGCCACACAGGTAATAGGAAACAAATTGCAAATTATAATAGCTTTACAGTTAGCGGAATGCCTCGAGGTGGTTGCACGAAGTGTTCTGGGGAAAATGGTCTGACGATTACGGACAATGAGAGAAAGTGCACAATTCAGTTTCTATAACAATAAGTGTCTACGGTGAAAGATTAAACCAAGCAAACACACTGAGTCAGGATGAAGGACACGAAAAATGAGGTATCGTTGAGTAGTGGTTGGGAATTAAGAATATGTAAAAACAGCACACACCCTCAAGATGCTTCGACTGTGGACTGGACAGTAGGGAGAGGGTCTGTTGGCGTCTTTTCATCGCCATGATTGCAGCATCTTTTCAGTTGCTAGTCATCTTGAACTACCGTTAATAGATGAGCTGATACCTCCTCAGCACTGTGCCTACTAAAAATATGTTTAGTGTTCCACACCTTGGGCATTCTCACTACGGGAAGCCAATCACGCTAAATTAACCGTACGTTTACACCGCTGTCATTGACAACAGTTAAAATAGACAAAATGTGTTTAATCTTAACTGAAAACAATACACTGATCACGTTGAGCCACACTCAACTTTGATTGGTACGAAACAAGAAGTGGAAACAGGAACATTTTTACGTTCGATATGCACCGGCCAGTTTTTAACTGGAACTGCTCACTTAGTGTTGCATTTTGCATGCAATCACATAAAACGTAATGTGTTTTATAGGAGCTTCCGGTATTTGGATAATAATCACGGTAACAATTGTGAAAAGTGTAAAACTGGAGGACTGATAGCAACACTAATATAACCAAATTTTTTTCATTTATAATGTTCAAAACAAAAGTATACAAAATTTAGTGGAAATTGAATACAAAAGGGTGTTCGCCATTTCTTGGAGATTTCGGAAGTCTGCTATCTACCTGCTGCCAGTCTGATAGCAAAACACTGTTCAGTTCACCTGTATTTTAGGAATTGCGCTTTTATGAGTATATCGTACAAGTTTCTATGTTTCATCGTTGAGTACATTTCATTATAACCAGTTGATATTACAATATACCAAAGGGCAATGTGGAGAGTCGGAATACATATCTCGAGGTGTAATTTTTTTGGGGAATTGAAATTTCTACAATGTACCTCAACAACAAACGAAAGGGTTATACGCAGGTGTGTTTTCATCACCAGTTGATGTTTGCTGTCCAACCGTATTCACCTGTGGCTCTTATACCCTAAGAGAAAATCAGGTAAAAACTATCAGAGACTGGTCAACTCACTTTTATCAAATCTGTTTTGTACTCACCGTAAATCATGTGAATAGAATATCCAATCATTCAACTTTCCAAGTCCTAAGTTTGCATTATCCAAAGTATTGGAAGTCTATATCAAAATACACATGTTTACTGAAACTAACTACCACTGAAATCTCAGCAGTGCTCAAGAAAAAGTGGCCATTACGCCGACTGTCTACACAATCAAAGTTCCGGTATTAACTAAAGTCAAAAAACGCACTGCACATTTTGTCCAAATCGGAGCAAAATTCTTTATCTCATCCGGTTAGGATGAAACTTTCTCTCTTTCCGGCAGTTGTTTCGCAATACAAATCGCTGTCCTTGTAGAACACTCGTCTTAGGCATACTGAACCGTAGATTATTCTGTCTTTAAATTACTTCCATGCATTCTAAGCCTGTGTACTTCTTTGTCAATATCCTAAGAGCGGCAATCTTCGAAGGCACGCTACTTAGGTAGAGGCGTGTCTTTGGGTACAGTTGATTGATAGACATGTATCACCCAGTTCACAGAACAGACAGGAAGAACAAGTTTTCATGTTCTGATGTACTTGGCTGCCAGCTACGAGAACACTGGTTCTTCTGTGGTGAGCAAGATACTTTCACGATCATCGGACACCTCAGAGTTTCAAAGGAGCAGCGGCTACGACTAGATGACCTCAACATTCTAGCAAAATTACGGGTTAATGACGACCAATTATACACACAACATTGCAGTCTGGACTTGATCTCCGACTGAACCCACCGACTGAGAGTAGATGATTGTCTACAAGTAGAAGCGATAATTATCCCTTCACAAACAACACCCCTGGATTATTGGACGAGCAGATAAAAGCCTTGATCTGTGAGTCCTGTCTCCTGGCTCAGAGAAAGTTCCATCTAATGATTGTAAACAAAGTTATTTAAGTTTGTAAGCTTTTCTGCCAACTGATAAAGAGTTATTTGATAACTCCAGTCCTTTTGAACAGGTGAAAAAGATATTGCAAATGTTTAATTACCTATCGTAACCTGTATCTCAAAGTGCAGTATACCCCTCCAATTGTTTCCAGTGGTAATTCAGTCCCTGTATCCCTTCTCACTTCAGATGCAATTCCGATTACTTCGGTGACAACTGTGAATACTATAAGGGTAAGTATGCTCCAAGGGCAAACGGAGAAGCCTTTTCTGACAATCCGGCTTGCAGTTATATATCTCTGTGAAATGGTTAAAGAAATATCACTTGCAAATGAAACAGTCCTATTGCCTATATCTACCGAATATGTTTCGCAGAAATATGGCTTGAAGCCAGGAGTAATCCTCTATCAATAGAAATTCAAAACGTCTTATCCATAGATTATTGGCTTATAAGTTGTGTGAAGAAAACAGATTTGTTCCTCTTCCGAACCACGTGATCACAATGAACATCGCTCTGATAAAGTGTATAAACTTTGACCATGTACACGCTATCATACTACAGTGATCAGATTTTGACTAATGCATGTAGCATGGCACCATTTTTGTTTTTAAGCCTGAAGGTGTTATGATTTGCTAGAACGTCAAAATTGTCTTTGGAGAGAATAGGTTCTTGAAGGGATATGTGATATGTGACCAACGTCGCGGCTACTGCTCAGACACTGATCACAGTATGATCTGCTTGGTAATACCATCCTATTTGGTTGCGCAATTCAATGGGTACAACAATCATTTCCGCGTGAGATTCTTTTTACTTCTGTCCTCAGATGACCTGTAGTATACGGCAATGAGCCAATCAAGTCTCAAATGTGTACGTTTAGTTAATGGGAATTTTATAGATTACAGAAAGCTGAAATTGCTCGTTTATTGCATCTGGTTTTGTGCCGGACGAATAAAAAATGGTGTTAGCCGGAGTATTATATGACTTTCCAAAGCTGTTTCGAAATATGATAATCACAAGAGTACAAATGGAAAGATAGATTAGAGGAGGTGGAAGCTTAACTGGGTAGCAGAAACTAAGATCAACCATGGTCTAAGAAATTCGAACTGATCAGAATTCATTGGACTAAAACAATAACGGTCTGGAGAAAGTCGTGAAATCATAGACCGCAACTTAACTTTATTGAATGGTTAACATGACCAAGATACTGGGAAACGATGAGATTTTCCGACTGCTCTGGAAAACTGACTGAGGACACCAGCATGTTGGGCTACTAGGATAGTGTGTCTCAGGTTGCAAAAGGCAAGACGATCGTTCGATATTGCTTGCCAATCAAGTAGTTTGGTTAATGGTGCTACTTCAACTAATTATTCTCTCTTAGGACTTAAGTGAATTCACATCCACCGTTCAAGTTACAGAATGATAACGTATCAACAATTTCATTCGTAGGAATGCCTGTGTTAATTTGGCCGTTATTGACGCGACCGCGGAGATAATTAGTGGTTCTCCATAGTTACACGTTCATCCTTAGTGTGGTAACGTCCAAGTAAGCCAGGCTGGGTTTCCTGACATGCAGTGAATCAACTACGTTAACGAAATCTTCTAAACGAAACATTGTCAGTTATCATTTGCTTCGGTCCAATACGTTCGTCAGCCACTTACTTAAAGAATAATGTAGTAACTGTGCATGTCAAATATCAGTTTTAATAATACTCCCTTTCTGAGGATTTGACGAGGAACGCCTTTCGTTACTCTCACACATCCTCCAACACTCCAAACCCCTTCCATAGACTACGGTCCCGCATATATCTGTGATTTTTAATTAACCTTTCGACCTGTTTTGTTTTCATGCGTATTTTATGTAATTACGACAGCCACATGTGAATACTGGGAAAAGTCACATAAAAAATCGGTTGCTTTTGACTGGTTCAGGCAAAATTTTAGGAGTAGGCTGCAGAAAATTTGACGGCTAGAAGAGAATAGCAACACACACATGATATGTGCAAAGTTACTACAAATTGTAATGGATCATAACCGACCATGCTGATCTACTTTGTGTTCGGTGGTTTCAGATGAAAATGCAGTGACCACTACAGCATTTTCACTAGGTTAGCTTGAGATGTTACACAAATGTTGAAGTGCGACTAAAGAAAGAATAGAAAAGGTTGGTGAGGGTACTAAATTCAACGAACAAAAACTTATTCACAACACATGTTCCGTATATCGTGCACATTTGTGCAGGTCGGACTAGTCTCACAAGCCGGAACCTTCATGACTTACTCAAGAAGTTGTTAGGAACGTTAGGTGAAACAGCATTTAGTTAGTCCTAATTATTGGTTAGCTGGATTGTTCGGAAGGCAATGGTAGTCACTGGTCTGAGGCAACAGAAACCACAGGAATGGTGATGTCTTTGTTTCACTTACAGCCTCGTTGTTTACTTACACGTAGTAGGCATTTGATGTCGAAAGTCTGAGTTTGGATGCAGTTACTCTTAATAGTTAAATACCACTTCTTCAAGTTCTTGTGATTTCTAGTCGGCGGTTCTTTTCTTCTGTTCACGCTTACTTAGCGGTTAAACGTTGAGTTGTCGACGTTGAACATGGGGCAGCAAACAACATCGATATTGGAAGTCCGGTGCGTAACCACTCCACTAGCATGACACTAATAAATAGACTACTTTAAGGCTGGGTTCGTTCCACCTTGTTGCGTGCATCTAGTTTGTAGTTGATTTCATCCGCGTTGACACAATCACGAGTCACTGTGTTAGGACGTTCTACATTGAACATCCGTCGCTATCAGAGAACCAGACGGCAGTTCACCTTATTTCACTTATAACAAAAATGGATGTTCTGAATAAATACATCTTTCTATCTCTTTTTCAGGTTTCTTTACGGCAACAGTAGGCCTAATGGTCGGTTGTTTACTGGCAATCATCTTGACCGTGTTTCTGATCATCCTTGTTTGGTATTGCTGGTAAGCTCATTCGTGTATAATCCAAACGTTAGATCAAATCCGGTTGTTCTGCTAATCATGTTTCTAAACGTTAGCCACCAGTCACATTACGCCATCATCCATTTGAAAATATCTTCAGACAACTGCGATAAACTTCTCGTTCCCAAACGAATACCTGGATGTGCCATTTCCTGAGTTTTCATCTTCTGTTTGTTAGCGAAATCAAAACCAAAAATAACAACAGATTACTATATCAATCGATGGTTAGTAGATATTTTGGCAAAACCACTGATCAGATGAAATATCTCGCGATACTGTACTTGAGAAACCTTTAAGTTTACTGTGTTTTTGGAAACAGTAACTTTTATGCGGTTAATTATTATCTAGTCATTTTTACTAGTTATTCGATGTTTCGATTTTAATTTAAGGGGCAGCCCTGTAGATGAAAAATATCTGTTGCACGTGTGCAGAATTGTGCCTGACCGGAGATCGTAATCGTTATTTAGTGTTTTTTTGAAATACATCTTAGTGAGTATTTTTTTGATGTGATTAAGCTGATATGAGAGAATCCTTTGAGCACGTTCATCACAAATGGCGAGATGAGTGAGAAAAAAGTGGTCAGTCACAAAAGTGAAATAAAGTATATATGCAGGAACTTGGGGGATATTTGAATGGTCACCAAAACTAATTGTACTATTAAGGAAGTCCAGGCAGATATAACTAAGGCACACTGGAGTCAGTGTAACAAACAGACTACTCGTGAGATGAAGAGAAATTACTTGCGAGGTTAGGCCAACTAGAAAAAACGATGAACGCCGAAATACGACAGAAACATCAGTGACAAATGGTTACCAACGAAATCAGTTGAAGGTTAACCTTTAGGAAGTTAAGTGAGATGAACGGTCATGCATTTTTCGTCATTGTGAGGCTCCATAAGCATGACAAATTGAGTTATTGTTTGAAGAGACGAAAAAAATGCTTGTGACAACACCTGTACTTGTTAACACCTCGAGATTAACACGATAAACAGCAACTGATCTGGCTCTAATGGGATTCCTTTTGTAAAAACGGGTGGAGGTTAATCACACTTTTTGAAATAGCGTACTAGTTGACCCAGCTTCTCCAAGCATCTTTGAACTATGCTCACAAATGAAGTGGGGTTCAATATATTCCTTTCAAATCAAGTTACTTATGGGTGGTTTGATAAACACCTCTATTACTTGTGAAAATTCCTAGTTTCAGTTGAATTCGATCAAGCGAAAAGAACCGCATGCTCTTGGCTGACACACGCTCTACCATGTGAATTACACCTCTATCCCAGAAGCCTGGATATTTCACATTCTGTCTGATTGACCGATGGGCGTGCACCACACATCTAATTGACGCATGCATGTGAGACCTGGAGGGATTCCCGTGTGATCCTGTACAAAGATGGTTACATTTACCTGAACGTTGGAATAATCCACGCAGCCAAAGTTTTTGCATCAGGACAAGCTTAAATTTTATGGCACACTGTGCTTACTGGATAGTTACTGGCTCAGAGTGCAGATGACTACTTTAGAATCAGCGGTTTCAGGCTGGAACCAGTTGGCACTGGGAGAAATCAGGCAGAGGAAATATGCTGCAAAAGCAAGTTCTTCGCTCACAAACTCTGAAGAAACGATCGAAGACAGCAGATAGTTCAATTCCTTTCTGTTGAACGCTGCAAGCACTCTGGAAATGTTCGTGCACATAACTGTGCTGTGTTGGCGATGCAGGATGAAGATATTGTCACGACAGGGGCGGACACCTAATAATTTTTATTGGTGCGTCGTGCGGCGCTTTCATAGTGGCTACCACTTTGACAAGAACTGTTTACGATCACAAAAAGATGTGCTGATGCGTTTAACTGATGACGTCTCTGTGAATTGCAGGATGCATCATTCAGTGGTTTGAACTATGATGGTAAGCCCAATCTTGGGGTTTGTTGCAGCAAACTTCGCAAAAATGTCGCTTGTTGGCTGTTGGGTCAATGTTACAAAATCAGGTGATTCATATATCAAAATTAACGAATTTTCTGAAAATACCATAGGCAAGCGAACTCGTCTTTACGTGACCTTCTTTTTAGTATGATATTGCTTACAAGATGCATGTTAACTTAATAATGTTTACCAACTGTAAGCATTCACGTTGGGGCCTATCTTTCTTATCCGCAACTTGATCCACGGCTGTCAAGTGTGCAGTGATAGTGTTTGGGATAGACTTCGTTCTCTAAATTAATCCTAACCTCTCCTTGTTTATAATCCGTAGTACTGTGCAGCTTCGCTTGAAGGAAAAGACAGATTAACAGTCTGGATCTCAGGTGGACAGATCAGCTACTATGTTCCTCATGTTTAGGAAACGACACGAACTTTAGTGTTAATCATAATGGTAGTTTGTCGCATGTAAACCTTTACGAATTATTAGAATAACGATGAAGAAAAGTGGACTAACATCTGTAGACAAACACTACTGTTGATTGCACTATTTTCCTTCCCCACTGCTGCTGTTTCTAACGTCGGGAACGAAAGCAAAATATCGATTAATTTCAGAGTTGCGAAGCATTTCTCTCCGAGTACGCAAAAAATCCGTTGGCATTACTGGGGGTAGTTTTGAGCTGATAATTCCTCGCACTATTTCAGTCGCTATTGTCTCTTGTTCTCGTTTGTGAACTCGATTCAGAAAGTTGTGTCACTGTCAAAGCCATGGTAATATACAACACAATTTGGTCAAACAATGGCGTGTAGTACTCAACGTCACGTGCCGTTTTGAGTTGTCATTTGTCGTATCGCATCTACTGGCATATTTTCATCTTCTTAATGTTTCACTTCGTATCTTTGGATGTTCATGATTTTTCACACCGTCCGTGTTCTTCCGCGCTATGACTGGAAGTTTCACAGCTGTTGTGGTTCCGATGCACATTCCCAAACTGGCACTGCGCGCATGGTTTCATTTCTGTCTAGGTTTACTAAAGGCAACCGTGACGTTTAGGAAACACTGGCAACGGTAACTCTGTTCAAGTCGATTCTAATTAGAGTAGCGGATGGTATCACATAGCCCTGTTTGTTGAGGACGGCCGTCTCAGGTTCAGCTTGCCGATTTTTAGATGCAAGATTGTGGCACATAGACTTTGAACTTTTTCTAACCGTATACTACCTACTTCCAGCAGTTTCATTTTGGGATCACCGTATATTTTTAGTGCCCTTTCTCTCAAAGAAAGAGTGCGTAGCACGCAAGTGCTCCCACGTGGGATGTAAACCTCATAACACATACCTCCATTTACAGTCTGACTCTGGTGTTCATTGTGGACCAATTCGTTTTCTGCTAGCGCTAATTTGATTTTACCGATGGCGACCATGAAGTAGTCTGCGGTTTATTAAGGATTCATCTTAATTTCTCGGATTCTTCTAATCCTACTTACAGACTGTACGTTTGCCACCGTCGTGGAACACGGTAATTTGCAGCTTCGCCTCAGTAGTCCAACAGAATCGGCTTCACATAATGTTGCTACTTCCATATAAGATGAAACTGGATGAACTTGCCTAAATGGGTACAAACGTACAATAGAACCTTAGTCCATGTTATCACACCGCGGGCGGTGTACGTTTATGTGAGTTGTGAGTAGTTAACTGCTACCAGGTTGTGCACTCGTGTACTCCGATTGCAGCTGGCCGCAAGTATTTCACCTGCATCATGCTCAAGTGTTTAACAGCCTTAGTTGAGCGACTCAGCTATCTTCAGGATGCGGCTGACTTTCTGTTGTGACCAAATACGTCCACCGATATGCTATGGTCAGACAAAGCGGAAATACTGAGTAACCAAACACTGCACCAAAGCTGTTGTGTTGTACACATGTAGACGGTACTGAAACGTGGTCAACAAATTTAAAACAGTTTATTAGCAGTTTTCCGTTTCACAGTTGACCCTGTACCACGGTGCTATTTTGGGATGAATAGAGCCAGCGCTGATAATGGGCAATTTGTGTTAAACAGGTGGCAGTTCGTAAAAAGTGCTCAAATATTGTGTTTAGGCTGCCTTGAGGAAATTTTCAAATTGCCTTTCGCCTTGTGTAGCTGAAAGTGGATGCGGAATACGTTAGTTTGTTCAACAAAGCGGGTGATTTGGTCCCATTATTTGAGTAGCGCTCAGAGGGTAGTGATCGCCATGCCATCTCAGTGATGTTAAACGATTTATGCAAAATGCATTTGTCATAGAATATAAGGGTTACAGGAGAGAGTTAAGTGGAGATTAGTAAGAAATCGGACAGGTCTGAGGTGAGTTTTTAAAAATTTCTGGAGCATATGACGCAACACTGCGCGATAGCCACTATCGAGAAAGATGGATTGCTTTGCCGAAAATGTCCTCTGAGTTGGTTCAGCGGAGAAGGTTACTGAGACGTCGGGTTTCTGTGATGAGTACAATACCATCAAGACCTAATTAACCAAGGGTCAACGCCGACTTCAGTAATAACTGACCAACTTGTACAACATTGAGTGGAATGGTAAAAGTACCACGCTACCTCGAGAGTGTTCAGTTGGACGGTGTCTTATTCACCAATGGAAAATCCGAATTTGGACTTTACGGCCGCTGGACCACTTACCAACACTGAATTGGTTCAGTGCACAGAATGATTCAGCAGTTCTTTGGTGGTTTGAGAAGAATATAGCTTTTCAGACAGCAGTTGGTTTACTAATACTGGGTAGACAGCAAACGCTTTTTAATATCACTACAATTACTTGTATACACGATGAAACCTCTGAATACCGAAAGGATGGTGCTCCAGATTGTGCAATCCATCACTTCAAATCGTTATTCTAGTTTTCACTGTCTCAAGTAGTTGAACTGGGCAGCGTGGATCTCAAACAAAATTTTACACAGAAACTGTGGAACATGACAAAAACGAATTTTTGCCAACCGAAGATGTTTTTTCCACTCAGGACTTATTGAGAAGTAATTTCTTGGAAGACTGAACGAAAACAGATCGCAGAGTTCAAGGAATCTGAGTGAATACCATCCAAGGATCATTCGTATTGCATTTAATGGTTTATCTGTAAATTTGTTCCGCCACTCACCTCAGAGGCTCTGGGATCTGTAGATCTGTGCGGATGTTAAGAACGACCAAAGAAATTGTGCAAAAGCCCAGTCTTTGTTGCGAGCTTAGACGGCGGTAGTATATATAACAGAAGTTCTTCGTGCATTTCGAGGAAATGTTGACCAGTGAACGCATGCCACTTGACTTGTATAGTTGTAACACTTTCTGGGATCTGGTGGCAGACTGAGCTTACGCACATTTCTTGCAGCCGTTTTAAATATCTGCACCTACCTACGGTCGTCTGAGATAAATGGCATAGGTAACCCGTTCATGGACCACTACTTGTGAGGTAAACGTTATTGAGAGCCGTGCATATAGCAGGAGGAAATTGTCGAACTGTTCAGTATAGGGCTAACATTAGCCAATGTGGTGCTTTTCACTTGAAGAAACCGGAATGAATAACACTCAAGGGTGAAAACTAACGCTTTGCTTACATGTCTGTGACAAGTACATTGATCACAGATGTCAAAGTCAAACCTTTTCAGGCTGTTAATTCAAGCTAACCTGAGTTAGGCACACGTACTCTATTTATCAAACCATGTATGGTGCTTAGGATTGAATGTATGGCCAAACAACGTCGTGGGGGCTTGCATGCGCCTACAGGGTTTGGTAAATCGAAACAACCTCCGTAAATCACCGACGGGCAAGTTCAGGTATGCAAATGTACAATAATCAGAAATAGACAGCCGGTTGTTTAAATACCTGAGCCGTGCCAAGCGGAAGAAAGCTTACTCCGCCTGATTATTTTGTTGTTAAACACTACACTTGAGACTTAAATCATATACTTATTGTTTAGATAAGGACAGGCATTCTTTACGACAAGTTCCCAAACTGCGTGAGACATAACACCTTGAGGAGAAGATAGGAACATATCAATTTTTCGCGTCTACTTGATAGTGATAGATTGAGTCATTATAATCGGATAATAGGCAAACCTTAGTATACGTGGTAAAACATGTGCCCACTTCATACAAACAAACATAATTGCATTTAACACCGTGGCACGTTTTTGGGAACAACCAGTCAGTCAATATGCGGATAACTAACTCCCGATTTTCATCACACCGTGAAGATGGCCAGAATTGCGGCCTGCTGAAACGTAATCATACTTCAAGGTTGCAATCTTTTAGTCGATATTTCACGGTTAATTTCCATCTTGCTTGCATTAAACAAATGGACACAAGATAACAGATTTAACATGGTTATTTTTGTGTTGAGAGCTGAGGATAAAGTTTTGTTAAGTAAAACTTAACTGGAAAAGCTGAGCAAAGATAAAACAAGTCATACGTTGCAACGGTATCATAGAAAGTAGATATCTTATCCTGTTAACAGTACGTTGAAGAATGTGGCGGTTACAAATATACCATACACTATAATCTGTATTTGTTTTACTCCGAAGTATCACATACTATAAAATGTTGGCACATGTGATGGATGGTATACTTCAGTAGATAACACTTGTTGGACATTTTCGTTTTCATAAATGTGTCTTTGTTGGAAGATTATGTAGTACTCTTTATGTATCGAGATGTTTGCATAATGTCAGTTCTTTTTTAACGCGGTAGACGTTAGTATTCATAGTTTGTTAGAGTTTATGGCAACAAACGGTGTTTTGCTCTGGCTATATTGACATCAATCTTTGGTAAAATTTACTGTGTGAACAAAGCGAGAACTGTTAGGAACCACTTCGTTATCAACATCACTTGCTATCTGAGTGTTTTTGCCAAATTCTTTGGACGCATGGAGTAAAGGTCGTTAATTTATTCGATGCGCACACAAAACACAAACCAAACAATCAAATGAATCACATGAAAGTTTGTGTTTATGTGTACTCAGCACCGCGTGCAGTGTAAACAATTCACTTGTATGGAAACAGAACAAATCCAATTGAAGACGCTCGTGAGCTTATTGAGTCACGTGTCCGACAGACCGACTTGAACTTCTTAAGTAGACTGGTGTACATAGTTGTATCACGACCAGTGTTTCTTCTATTTAATTTAGCAAACATTTCTGCTTGCGGTTCACCGCTGAGCCAGTTTTTCTTGTTTGCGTAAGTGAGGCTCAAGGATTACAATAAAGGTGACGTTATACGTTAATTAGGTATCAGATAGCGATAGAGCAGACATGCTTGAAGCCATCAACTTCATCGCCGAAGCATTAGAACAAAAACCAACCGACCTTTGAACATCATGGATACTGAAGGCAATTTTTTAAAACGATTGATAGCCACTTTGAATCTTCAACGAAAATCTGCGTTAACTTTTGTTGGGAAGTAAGGAGTTAATGAAATATGTGCTGACATCCATTCCGAGGGTTTTCGGCTGAATTCATCGTTTGCGATACTACGATGCCGCCAAGGTATTCATGTCATTTTTGGCAGCGTCTCTAGTCGCGGCCAGGCATGGTATATAAGATCCCAGCGAAGAGGACAGTAACACCCTACGGAAGGATGTCGACATCAGAGGAGGTACCCCTCGAACTCATATAGGACACAGTTGACTTGTCTGCTATTGCCATTATACTGTAAGTCTTGCAAAAAGATAAATGCAGCATTGCAACCAAAGGACTGAGATTGATAAACGACTGCCGAGCCTCCTATGCTTGTATAGCGAACCCGACTCGGTGGTCGATACACTAGGCTCGGTCTTGTCATACACATCTCTGTATTGGGTGGACTGGAGTAGCTTTCGGGAGGTCCCAGCTGCTGTTTCTGTTTTCATCGCCGTTACTATTGCAGAACACTGTGTCGATGACCTATGAGTTTGACTATGAACGTGCTCAGAAGGAATGCCTCATCGTGCTACAGTGAATCCAGAAGAATTACCTGAAATCTGGCAACTGCCAAGTGAACGGGCAATTACGCAGTACAGGTAGCACTAACCCTAAGCATCAAGTTGCGAGTGAAATTGCAGGTGGTTTCTATGCATTGGGCCCGTAGGTTTATACTTGCCGGGTGCGTTTTAAATTGCTGTGGAGGTTCATCAAAACGTACAATAAATTCAGCGCAAAGGATTGAAGCTTTAGTGTCCCAGCGAGTGTTTCAGGTTGTTGTACAGCCCATTAACCAACCACGCGAGCAACAGCTGTCAGCGACGTAATTTTTAGCCCATATATGATGGGACAACCTGAACTAAATCCTCTAATATGGCGGTATAATGCAGACCGTTGTCATGGATAGGGATGGCTGAAAAGGACTCTTAACTGGCGCCCAATGTAGTCTCGACGCCAACTTGATCAGCTATGCATGGAATTTCACACGGCAAATCAGCAAACGCTAGTGAAAGTTTTGATAGATTGTTAGTTGCAGCTATCAATACATCAACACACTTTGATATCTAGGGATCGCAGTGTCTAAGCCAAAACCAAATATTGATCAGTCTAAGTGTGGATTCTGACTTCGTATGAGGCTAACTTAAACAGTTCTTCGAGTTTTAGAAATTGTTTAATTGAACTGTTTGTCCAAAATTACTTGGATTGTGACTATGTTGCATGCGGTGGCTTTGCAAGCGCTGGTAACTAGTGAACTGGGTTTGTCCTGAACAGAAAAATATGGTTACACAAGATTAGGAGAACCTGAGGTGCAACTGATTTCCATCAAGTCAATTCCTCTAGCTATGACATATGTATAGCACATGATCACTTGCTTTCCTCTGCCTTCAAGAGCTAAGTGACCAAAATGGTACACAATTTCACCTCTTGAAGCAAGAAGTCAACAGACTGAATTTGAGCAGAATTGATAAGTGCATACATCTCACATCAGCACGCCATATTAAAGGTAAGAGGCGTACGGCCCATTAACTGTCGTCAAGGCATTTTACTCCATTCTGTGGAGTAACATTCACTTTGTGGTAGTACCGTCAGGAAATTTGTGCGACGTACTGCAAGAAACCTGACTATAAGCTGTGAATCTGCCACACGTTAAGGGCACCACCGCTTATTGTCTGCGACTGGCTACGTGGAAGACGGTTCTCTGATCTACAGTCCAGTGGTTTATCTGGCGACGCTCAACTCTGTTCGTGATCCATTGCTGTCATGTTTTGAAATTATCACAGATCGACGTGATCACAAGATTTTAAACACCAATTACTCCAATGATTAATGTTGTGGAGTGCAATATTTCTTATGGATTACCTAAAACCCATCCGAAACTTTGATAAACGTTATCAGGCATGACTGTAATAATGTCATACATATGTCCGTGAGACTGCTTGGCATGTTTCAGTGCGTTTCTTTCGGTTATTTTTTTTCAATGAATGGCTGCCACTTATTTTGCTCTCGTTGAGAGTGATGACAGTTGTGTGTAGTTGAAAGATTAGAAAGTGTGATCGTCCGTGGACCAGGGATTTCATCTTGCTGTGTCTCACTTATGGTGAAGTGAATGTCTGCGTCCCACAGGCATATCGTGCAGTTATATACTTTCGTAGCCAGAAATATTGCATTAATGAAGAAATATGTTGAGATTGACTCCACTTCTGTGTGGTCGAAGTACGTCAAAGTGACAGGCAGTGTTGCAAGCGGCATAAAGGAAAGCGTTGTGCAAGAACGTGGAACAGGGACCATGAAAAAGTGAATCACTATAGAGCCTGTTTGCAGGAGGCGAGCCTATGGTACAGTGTCTAAGCGTTACAGTGTATGGATGTACTTTTAAGTTAGATGAATGCTTACATTAACAGGTAGCAACCAAGCTAAAGTCATTCTCAAATTTATATCATATTGGTGAATCTCATTGAGATGGTTGCTGTGTTACTCTGGCAGCAACGCATGCAACTCCCATCCCGGTCCATCTTCCCGATCAGTTGAGCAATATCTATAACTGAAAAACTAATTTAAAAAATTGTTTTATGCGTTTGGCGAGGGAGATAAAAAAACCGTAGGCTTTAAGCCATTTAAACAACCGTGTTCACACACAGTGGTTGTCACATGTGTTTGTCATATTAGATTAGGTACTTAGTTTGTAATGAATGACTTAAACTACATTTGAGCATGACACCAACCTTTAAACCTAACCACACTTGTTCTGTCTCTCTGAAAGCCGCCCGTTAATGAACTGCGACTACTACTGACAATTTTGATAATTCTGTAGAAACAACCACCGATTAATTGGAAGGAACTACTTAGGTTCCACTTTTCAAATCGGTGCGTACACGCACAATTCATTCAGTGATTTCTCTCATTTTTCCCTACAGCACCCAAAAATCCAGAAAGTAAGTCATCGTTGGTTTTGTTTCAGTGATTTAGCACTAACAAGCTTCACAATAAACCTTCAACTGAACGTTTCTTTTTTGTCAGTTTATTCACTGTTTTAAAATGGCGGTGTTTCATACGAAATGAAGTGTTAAATTAAAGTGAATAGCCAGATCATGCTTTGCTGGAGAAGAATGATCCAACCATATTTTAGCGGGTTTAGATAAATACGAATTGGTACCAGTTTACCGTACTGACTGGCCAAAAATCTTGTCAGTTGGTGTCCAGGTGATAACAGAACAATGACCCATCACCGGGTGAATGTTTGACGTCAGCCATCTGTCAATCACTTACGTAATTTTAGGACTTGAGAAATTCAAAGTGTATACCAATAGGCAATTTACATGGCTCCATGAGAATCTGAGTTTCTAAACAGAATGATGGCTCACCCATCCAAAATTTTCCTGTATCATCATTTAGATCATAGAGCTCAATTATGTTAATCCGATATTAGGCATGATGAACCGTTTGTTCTCCCTTTTACTATTCATCGTAAACAACCATCTTGGAGAACTCCACGTTAAATTATTCGCGAAAGATACGTGGTTTTTCGTGGTTTCTTTTACTAACTACGGGGTCCACTTTCACTGGTTGAAGGCGCGCCTGTTCCAGCCTGATTGTTAAGATACAAATTGGTTATTTGGTACTAGTGCATAATAAAATACTATTCACAAAATACAATATCCGATCGGGTTAAAGTGTAGGTGAACTTGAGCCTTTCTAAGGCTAACAAACTTGTTAACAAAGTGAAATTGGGAACATCCAAATGAATACGGTGACTAGAACTGTTAGTTCGGAGTGGAGATTACACTGCGCTGTTCAGAATAGATTGTTTGGATCATAACTCTTGTCTATAAAATGTCGAAACTACCGACAATGATGGTGACGAATGATGTCAAAATCACTTTGTATTCCAATGAATTTTTCTGGTTCAGCAATGTTCAAACGATCCACAAAACAAAATGCATTGACTGAAGGCTGCGTTTAATGCTTACCTACATCCGAATCCAGGTTAGGTGATTTTTAATGACAGGGGAGATTAGTGCACTCGTTAACTTTACGAGGCCAGCAACAATATGACTTTAGGCAAGAAATGTGTAGAGATTGAATAAGGGTACTGTTGCACAACTGACGAGACTTACTACGAGCTTACGTAAACGTTTGCAAAACGTAGCTGATCAACAGCATGTTGTCGAACGTATCTCTTCTGATACAAGGATTCTGATAGGCGAGTTGTCTGAATCCTCCGCCGGAGGTCCGGAATGAGTAAGTTGAGTTCACTCCTGAATTCCCCTACTGTTGACGTTGTCATCATGGACTGTGACTAGCTATTCTACGTTGGATACACACAAATACCAAAAGTTTTCAGAACAAAACGAACGGCTAACTTTATTCCGTGGCTTTATCGAGTTACATTCAACGTGACTGATTGAGCTACGTGCACTAGCAGGAGTTGGAAATGAATAATCACACGTGGTATGGTTCATTCACATTTAGCGTGTCGGTGGTACACTCCTTACTGCCTCTGTTGACACAGCTTATCTACGTAGGTCAGTAAATTATATGCTGTAAAAAGCTTTATGAATTTTTGTCACATCTTTGTAGCATGATCAACACTGATGGCTTGTGTTTGGTAACTTTCCCCTATACTAGTCCGGCAGTGGTTTAAGTTAAACTAATACCTTCAAAGTTGAGCATTTACTCAAACATTTAAGAAGATACGCTCAGCGTAAGTGAATAAACAACAACTGAACCTACAAAGTGAATCCAGTCTATTGGTCGGTTTCAAATCTTCAGATTCTACGCAACGGAGAGAGCTCTACTGAAATGTTGTGTGCCGAAAAACATATGGGGAGGACACTATTGAATTGTAGATAGGTTTATTACAAAAACAGAGCACTGACCTATAGTGTCTGACTCCGTTGGCAATCACCCTTTATCTGCAAAATTTACATTAGGAGTGCTGTAACGTGTCTTTTCATTGTTCTCCTGGCTTTATTGTCAAACAGTAGTTAGACTACGCGTATTGTGGAGATGAGTGTCCAAAAGTTTCACCGGACGTTGCCATGGATTCAAATCTTTCCGTTGGAGAAAATGCAAACTTTATATGTGCACAACAGACTTTTCGGCTTTTACCTGGCAGTTATTTTCGAATTAAATAAAACCACACTGAAATGCGAGATTTACCAAACGTAATGTCTTGAATCCAAGCGGTGAACAATGTTGGAATCTTATTATCCCTGTCAGCACTGAACAGATTATGTCACAAATGTCACAAATGCTAGTGGCTGTTCGCTTACGTGTTTGAGTTCAAAGCAACGCATAGAGAACTTCACGTTGTGATGAGCAAACGAAATATCCATTGAGTGTAAATGTTTGAGGCCTGGAGTGACGCACGCTTCTCACAGAAACCACATATTTCACGTGAATAAAATAAACACATTCCAATTTTTAGGTTTGCAATTTGTAATAGTTTCAGCATATCCTTAATTTTAACGAAAGCACCTGAAGACTAATAAACCTTGCAACTCGGATTTTGAGAGTTCCGAAACTATGCTCAAGCCTAAGAAAGATTGCAGTTTCATTTGTGTATATGCTGTCAAGTTTGTTTTGATCGGATTGTCAAAATTGGTTGTCAAGATTTTTTGTTTTACAGTTGTGTTTATAGCTGGACACTTCAATCAATCAGTTCCATATCTTACCCATAAATGGCTTGCTAGTGTGTATCATTCTTTCTCAAGTGATCAGTATTCGCACAGTTTCGTCAGCGGACAGCGTGTAGACTGACAAAGTTCTGCTGAGTGATGCTTCATGTGTCCTTTTGATTGCAGTACTGTCCTTTTAGGTTTGAACATATTAGCGGGACAGAGCATGTGGGGGGCATATATATCTAAAGTGAATTAAAATTGGGACAGATTAGAAATTAGTTGGTGATCACATTTCTTATAACTCCTCGTATTTGGATATGATTCCCAATGTTGATTTGCACGTACTCCCAGTGAATGCATGATCTGTCAAATTCAAATCAGAATAATAACTGGTGGTAAGCTGGCATTTGCGGATAGGTTGATGAGGTGGTGTGCAGTTACAGCAAGCGACAGTTGAATCATTCGAGCATATGCCCTTTTGTACGATCGTCAAATCCCATCGGAGTCCTATTCATACGAAGATCGTCATATCTGCTCATGAACTGGTGAATACAATGATATGTAAGCATAGTAGGAGTTGCCGGTTTCGCAGATAGAAAACTGACCGAGGTTGTCTTTACAATAGTCATAACAGTTATGCTACGTTAGGGTTATTCAGTGAAATTGGATGGGAAGTGTTTAAGGACCGCAATGCGTAAGTTCCTGTGGAAAACAAGTTCAATCAAAACTTCTTTTAACCACATCCTATTTGACATTTGGTGTCTGTGTATAGTTGGGTTTACTGTCACTTCGTTCGATTGTTACCAGTTTGCTTCAACTATGGCATATGAAGAATGGAACGTTGACTTGTCCTTTCTGTTAATACGATACAGGTAACTATGTTGACTGTGACTTCAAAACATACACTTTCCGTTGGCGGAAGAAACTCCCAGGGACATTAATAAATATACTAAACCTGAAGCGTTTACATTTTGTGAAGCATAATATTTCGTTCGTTATACCTGATGGCTTACCTGCCACATAAATGACCGCTACTATCGGACTCAGTGGACTAGTCGTCGCTTAGTTATCAAGCTGTTTAAAAGTTTGGCTACAGAAATAAGATATTGAAAACGAACTGTGAATATGAATGAAATTATCTGGAATCAGACGGAAAATGTGGTGATGGGTTCGTCAAAACAAGTCGGGGTCGAATGAACATATGCAGTTTTATCGTATGTTCAACTTTCGTGACTAAGACAACACGTCAACTTTGCTACGTATTATGTGCTGTGTTGTCGTTTATCAAGCTGGTTACACATTTTTGCTAATGACAAGCTAGAGTATGCCTTATGCAGCTGATTAAGCTTGCGCAAGTGTCAAGATTCTCATAAAGAAGAACATCGGCAAGAGGCACAGTTTACATATGCCGTCACATAGTACACGTTCTCTTTGTTAATGAATAAAACGTGCATTTGAGTAAGTCAACATTAACAGCAGTTTCGTTACGTTGTGATGTTCAAACTGCGTTTGAGAGTTTCAACTTCTTGACTCGATGACCACTAATAGTCAACTTGTGATCGTCGTAACCGACTGGCACAGATTAAACAAATAACAAACGAAGGTTTTACGGAAGTCGACCACGAAGTTAGTGTTACTAGACTGCTGCAAAACATCAAAGTGGAAACGACCACTTTGTGTGTGTGTGATGCGCGAAATACTTGGTCTCGAACCACTGCATAATCTGACAGCCGGGACAAGCAGCACTGATCAGAAAACACTGTCATTAGTAATGTTCCGCCTAATGCAACAAGTTTAGCTTTCATGTTAACTACAAAGTACATTACCGGGTAGGATTAACGTTACCGAATTATTGTTATCGCCGAAGAGATTACCACTGCCATTTACAGACAGAATTTTTTTTGCTGCAAATGTAATTCTCTGGTTGTAGCACTCAGACTCTATTATGACACTCAAAAATTACACAGGTTGAGTGTGTGTAATGAATTTAGTAAAAAGTATCGAAATAAAAGGACCTTTTTAACGGTGCATATTTTTTACATTTGGCACGCAGCCAAGAGCTCCGTAGGTTCATCAGTGTGCAGTTTCTGTCTAAACTAGATACCGTCATTTGCAAATGTGTTTCTACTGCTAGCCACCTGGTTGACATGGGGTTTTCGAAAGTAGGATGTTCCTTGTTCAGTTGAGTCATTTAATTATTTTAATGTTATACAGATCGGTATCATTTAAAGCAGTAAGAGTGATAAACTAGACTCTAGTATGAGGAGACTGTTGATGAACATCGAAAGTTAATTCTGAAGCCGATGAAACCTTCTCCACCGTGTTCGTTCACCCGTGATGGAATCCCTGATAAGATTATCTGTAAGCCCATAAGTCAAATCAGCAAGGGTTCAACATGTAAGTGTTTGTAACCACTACTCCCTTTTAAGGACCAAGTGCATCATGAAAACAATTATCCGGACACACCAGTATAACTAGTAATGACACTCACACAGGACATAAATGGACTGGCTAAATAAACATACTCGCTGCAACACTGCATCAAATCTTGAATGATCCCAAGGTGTATGTTTGATTGCATGCTTTCTGCTGTCTGACGTGAGATTTCAGTGCTTTTGGAGTATTTTTTTTCCAAAGAGACGTCTATCATTGACCAACTTTGTTTAGGTTCGATCAAAGTGCCACGTGCCATTTACTACTTATACTGTCAACTAGTCAGACAATTCATGCTGTACTTGTGGCTGACTGAGTAAATCTGAATAGATTTATCTAACTGATAGAAAAAATGGCAGCTCACTGTCGTTCGGTAGGTAATCCACCATTAAGCCAGCTCCCGAAGAAAATATTAGGGTAACAATTTTTGCTAAAGTAGTAGCCCTATATGGACCACTGATGAAATGACTCAATATCATCGGTCAAACTGATTTTGCGTCATTTGGAGTGGATAGACAGTGTGATTGCTGCTTTGGAAATAGTCCACAGCGTTCAGTCGGTAAAAACGATGCTGCACAAAAACGGCTACAAACTGTTCGCAAAACAGTATCCACAATAATAAGAATATCAACTGTCAGATGTTTGAATGGACTCAGTCCGCCTGAAGTTGGAAGCTAGGGCCACTTCACGGATAGTTGTGGAGGCAAAACTATGAACGATATTTGTGGTGAAAAGGGGCTCCTTAAAATCCAATTTATGATTGTCACAAGATGAACGGCACATGTATCAGAGGTTGTACATACACACGCTTCTAAATATGTTTTCAAAGCCCGCTGTCAAACAAGATCGCCGAAGCACACTCTTCAGATCAGACAGACTTTAAAGATGAGTGGTACGTGAAATCAGACACAAATTGACAATTGCCCTCTGATATGGGTGACATTTATCCTAGCGAATACGTTTGATTCAAAGAAATACCCAGTCTATTGCGGCGTGAACTCGTACTCATTTGGAGAATTTCTGTAAATTAGGGATCACTACTCACTCTACCGTTAACGCTACCCCACCTGACTGTGTCGTTAGGCGGAAACAAGCAACTAGCATAACTGTTGGGGCTCGACAATAAGAAAATATATGGTTTGGGGTAAACCAAGTCAGACAACCTTTCATGCACCTCAGAGGATGAATGGCTGTCCTTTAGTAACACACTCATAAAAATCAACAAAATGCGAGAAAACAAGGGAGTGCGAAACAGTCAGTTTGCGTTCCACGTCATTAGCACAAATTAAAAAAATTACTGACTGGAAATTCAGAGGAAAGACGCCTGATCTTGTAAGAATAAACAAAAGATTAAACCATTAATCTAGTGGACTTAGCATGAGAAATGAAAGCACTGGAATGGTGATCAAAATGCACAACATGACCGTTGTAACTTTTCAGCCTCTGTGTTTGTGTTGGGATACGACGATATACTGCTTAGTCAGAATAAACTATCTAGCATCCAAACACCTTCTGAAGAATGTTGGTGTGACTACTGTGGGAGAAAGTCACTTCGATTGAGCGCGATGTCAAAGTTAATCCCATATACACACTTTCCTCTGTCTCCTTGGACTGCTTATCACTAATTTTGTTTCCTTTATTCTTGACTGAATGATTACTGATGGTTGATCTTTGCTTATAATGTTCTGGCGTCATGTTTGCCTTTTCATCAGAATGACAAAACTTGTCATCCTCTCTTAATCTTGATACTTTTTGTAATGTGACATTGGATTTATACCAATTATACGGTCGAAACCAAACTTCAGTACGAGATGTTCCTTGAAATTCGCTTATCTAGCAAACATAAAGCAACGTTAGTCCATTGTCATTGTCTAGGCTAAGCATACCATTTATATTTAAAGTCCACATTTTCATTGACGTCAAGGACAGATATGGACTGGTTAGACGCAGTGGAGGTGACGAATATCTACACCGCGTTCTCTTTATATCTTTGCTTCCATAGTCTGGTTTACTTAAAAGGGGGTAAACAGTGAGCAAAACTTGTCATACCGTGAGTGATCAATGCATATTCATATCTTAACATCTTTGAGAGTCAAGTACGTATTCTCAGTCCTATAATGGCGTGACGGTTGAGTTAGGTATTACCAAAGAAAGTCCCAGATATTACAGACCTCCAGATAAGCACTCTGACTGTTAGCAGAACGAAGTAGTCATTGTTGATACGGAGTGTGCTGTGGACATCTTAACCCACAATGTTTGTCTTCATCTAGCTAACGCCCATGTCAGTACGTCTACTGTTGTGTCGTTGAGGTTTTGCATAATGTGCTGTTAAGTCAGCAACAGTAAGAGTTATCTTCTCTTTGATGAAAATGCTTCGTATTTTCATTTGTCTGTAATCGGTTGTCAAATATTAGTCTCTCATCGTTTTCAAATTAGGGGATACGCGATTGACTGGGGGGGGGAGGATGTGCAAACCTGGTTGTAAGGAGAATAGATAAAGCAGTGTCATGGCAAATCTATAAGCTGTTATCTCGCTGCTAACCAATATACTGAATATTGTACCTTTCCTAGTGATTTTGAGTTGACATTGCTGAGGACAGGTTAGGCGACCTTCAGCAAACAAGTACTATCCACGAATGGCACACGTCTGTTATTGCTGTTCCAATGTCACAGCTCAGATTACACATTATGGCTCTTTGAATACACACAACAAACGAGTTACAGCAGTTTGCTAACTTCCTAATTTCGTTTGGACAGCTTTCAGAAGAGGTGATGAGCATGGTGTACTTAGTACATTGGAAAGGCTTGGTGGTATGGAAGGAAATAATGCTATCCCTTTTCTTACAGGATATTATCACATCACACGGCTGCGTAGTGTCCGAGTAAGCCAACCGGTTTATCAAGTTACTTATTGTACCTAAGTCATACAATACTGTCTTAAGGGTTTAGGCGGTCCCATTAGTGGTGAGCTTTTCTAGTTTGAACTACGCTTTATACTACTGAACGACTTTTTCACTTGTGTGCATTATTACACATTGTTATACACCAAGTTATCTGAGGGTGCATTCATGGTGATTTAATGTGTGACGATGTTCTCTAGGCTTTCATGCAGGTGATAAGATTGACCACAACAAGCAGAAATTGAAACACTTTAGCCAACGTTAGAATCTTCGTCAACCGTTCTGTAACAATTCCCGTGCTTCTGTTATTACCACAGTCTTCTTAGAAGTTAACACTTGATGCATGGGGACTTCAAAACTAAAATAGACAACTCGGTATAACCAAGAATTTCCTGTTTTACATCGGTTACCACATTGTTTCTAGGTCGGCACACTTGACCTTGAACCCCATGTTCAAGGCATTTGAATTCACAAGATTCACGGCCCCATAGCTCCGATTTTTATGGTAATCCGAAAAACACTGAACAGCTTTCTAAAAATACATAACTTATTTATCGAACCTCAACTGGGTGAGAAAGTAGTGAAGCTTTTTGTGTTTGCTGTCGTGTTGTCCAGTGGGACAAAAAAATATGTTCTCTTCGTTTCAAAAGGTCTTTTTCCTCAGGACCCGTCTTACGAAACAACCCTGGCTTTCTTAATTTCACGCACACACGCATACTCACTACGACTGTCAAGCAGTTGGTGATGATATCATCAGTGTGTGACATTATGGAATGGAATGGAATGATTGCAACTTGAACGCCACGTACGTTAGATCATATCAATCGCGTTCACATAATCCTTCCAGCTAATTTATTTCGAAGTATAGCACTAAACTCGAGTTGCGCTCTTAAATGGACTTATCAGTAATGCGTATCCTCGTCCAAACAGGATTTTCTTTCCGATCGTCATGTACCTGATAAAATCATGTTAACCACGAGGCAACTAATCCGGCGATAGGCGTGACCGAATCTCATCCAACTGGATAACCACCATCATATGTGAATGACCTTCAGCTTACCCTGTTATCATTCCTTATTTACCTTACCTTTTTATTACAATTTGTGCAGGTTATTTTTAAGTAGAGTCCACTAAATTTAAGCAGCGTGGTGTGATGTTCACCATAATGCTCATCGGATCTATCCATCACAGACTACAGCTTCCATTCAATAGCAATAGGTCTAAGGTTGGTTCAAAACTCCCCTATATTAATTCCACCGCTACTATCCAGAAATACTGTAGCGAACTCTTCTGGATGCAGGTCAACCTACTTATCGACCTTATGACAACCCGGTGGAATTAGTCAACGCATCTAGAGGAAAGCCGCAGCAAAACGTTGCCAGTGGTATAGTCTCTGAACATTCACATAACCATTAGTGTATTTTCCAAGATTAAGCTACTTATTAGGTTTCTTCTGGGTCAGCTATATAAGTAAATGTCTGCAATGCAAAATAGTTCTTTTGGTGATAATTCTGATTGTCCAATTTCCTCTAGTGTTTGAAAATTCATTACCGTATGTGGCCGTACCATCTAGTGTTTATCAATGTGAATCCAGAGAATAGAACTCAAAGACTGACGAAGCGTAATCGAAGCGCTTTCCGATTTTCACATCTTTCCAGAGATATCTGACCAATAGCAAACGGTTTGATTTGTGTGCAGTTGGAGCTGTTGTTTGTTACATTGCTAGGGGCACGTGTCTAAAGTAAGCAGCTTTTTAGTCCACAGAATCGAGCCTAAATTGTGAATAAGGCTAGTAGATGTCAGAACCACAATTGATGGAATTGGCTGTTGATGATTAAGTTAATGGGACTCATTGTTTTATTATCGACTAACTTTGACAACGAGATTATTAGTGGTTAGATATTGGACTTTATCCATCAAACGACATCAATTGAGTTCACTGATGTCACGTGTTCAAGAATTACGCGCTAGTTAAAAATACTTGGGTCACAGTAGTTGTAATAAAGAAGGATTGGCACGAGTGTGAATTTGGTGAAACACGAATACTGTCACGGAATTGCTCATAATAATGTGGATACCAAACAGCATCTAACGAATTGTCTTCAGTGATGAGAGATTCTTTCGGAGTTTTAAATACCTTAAGGACTGTTCGGTTAGCTGCAATTATATAAGAATGTGCACGTCGTGTATGTATCTTGTCAGAGTATTGGGTTAATGTATATGTCTAAAAATAGAGATTACCTACGTCAATCCGAAGAATTTTGTCAGTAAATTTCATTCACCTATTCAAGTGCAATTCGAGAGTAGCTTTAAAAAATTTCTAATGTGTCTGCACCGAGTTGGACTTTCCTTTGGTTTTTTTAGGAGTTTCGGATGTCTTAAAAATGTCTAAAAGAGAATACAGAGAAACGTTATAACCAGTGGAAACACACGAAAACGTCTGTGGAAACTGAAACGACATGAATTGAAGTAGGAAACATTTTTGAACGAACCGATCCGACTAACGTCGCGAAACCATCACTGATGTGAATGGGCTAGTGAACATTGTGGTCTAAAATGGCTGCAAATAATTTGAATAAAACCAGTCTTGAAAAAGGCGCAGACTGCGTAAGTAGCAGAGACCGATTGTTATTAGAAAACGTAAACGAAACATCAACACATTTTGTTTCCTCTGCGGAGGAGTTGCATCCACTCGACGATTCGCCTAGCCTAGACAAAGTTCATTCTAGTAACACTGAATTCGAGGCGTTTGTTGGACTTAGCTCCAGTATAAAGAAAATTAGATACTAGAGAATTTCAACTGTTCCTCACTCATATCAGCTGTGACCAGGAAATTTTCCAACTTAGCTGTTTGTGGTACTTCAGATTTAGCTGGAAAGTAACAAGACACCACGTTGTTGAAGCGAGCTTATCATGTACGTTCGTGAAGTAATTGTGCAGTAGATTAACGTAGCTCTGTTGGATGCCACAATCCAATAACGGTTGACGAATTCGTCTTCGATTCACACCGTGAAGAATATTACCACAATTCGAAAAGCAGGGAGGTGGACCCAAACACTTTATCCAAGGATGGCGGAACGATGTGTACAAGACCGGCAGGAGTAATCCTTACCAAGTTTGAACCTTGAATGACATTCCATCAAGGATCACTACGGATCATTTTAGCAGACACTCTAGTAATTAGAATCACGCTGAATTCTTCCGTCCTTCTCAAGATGTGTATCATGGAACAAAGTTTAGAAGAATGCTCTCTAGGACTTTCAAGACATCTGTGCATTCCTACAGTAAGTGTCGGTCTTTCAGTGAAGCTAATGCGCAAAGTAAACAGTCAGGTTGAGATAAAATAGCATTATAGTTTGTCAGTATCAACAACAGGAACACTTCGTTAAAGTTGACATCAGTCATAATTCTTAACAACTTAGATGCTCAGGCGTTGAAGGTCGTGGTGTTTAACTAACAACCCTTTTTATATATACTCTATTTCGATAGCTCTTGACGAGGAATCTAATCGTTTACTCTTTGCTCGCTTCTGACCTTCGATTATACTGTCTATTTGTTTGCAGTTAACTCCTGTGGTGACCTGTTTCATTCAGATGATGATATTTCTTCCGGTCTTTCCATTGCATTATCTATTGGGCAATGTCAAAAGCTGTTTTCGCTTATCTGTGTCGTTGGAGCATAGCAGGCCTTCGGATATTTCCGTGCGTGCTTCATTTCTGCCTAAATGAGACTATATTTAATGTCCACATTAAACGTGTGCTCTTCACAATCCAGCTGAATGGATACTAACGCAACTGGGTCGCCCTCCTTCAAAGCTCGTTAACGTTCACACATTCGCTGTGCTGCTCTGGCTGACGATGTGAATTCTTTCATTAATGAAATTTATATAAACTGCACTTGAAAATCGGCGAGCAACTATGTGTGAAGACCGCCAACCGAATAGCAAAATTCACCTTCACTATCAGAAATATATATATCTATGCACATAACTAAGTTCATTTCAGCATTTTGTTATCAAGTCGGTTTAGTGAGGACTTCTCAGTTAGAACAACCTTTCCAGACCACTCATCCTCTGTGGGATTCCGAACTGATGTGTCTTAGCGTATCCAGCTTTATTGGATGTGAACATGAGAGTTTTTCACCTACATGACACGTTTTGCTCTGTCGGAATCCAAAGTAATTCACACGGATTGGATACGTAGTAGTCAGGTATTTAATTTAGACTACAGTTAATCACATGATGCAGATCATTAGTGCTGTCGGTTTAAAACTCATATGTTGCACCTTCTTCAACGCACAACTTACTTAATGATAATTTTAGCTATTAAGACTATGACTGAACTGTTGTGGGAAAGTCATTAGAGACTAAAATAGGTTTATACCAGTTACACCAGATGGTAAACTGTACTGAATCACAGGAATTTGTTGAAATGGGAAGTACCGGATAGTTTTTTAGTGTATTCTACAAATTTCCCTTCTACCTCATGTTGCTCGCTCTTCGGAATAGTTTAGCTGCGAAAGTTTAATGCACAATTTCAAAACAGCAGTGAGATATGAAGGGGATCAAGTACGCAAACCTAACTTTTCTACGAGCACCACTGTTGTTCTACAGACTTTCGTATCAATTTTAGCACAACTTGCGAATACTCCATTTGATGACTGTGTAGATTGTTGAGCAGATGACTACCCCGATGGTCTGGATGGTTATTACCGTCTTTATAACGGATTGCTTCTCTTGAATGGCATGGATTTTTGAAATTGGGTAAGTAAAAATTAACAACCTGTAAGTAAAAAGCTGAGACGGGTAGATAAGTTAAGCAAATCATGTGACAGATACACTTGGCCAACGAAAGGTTTAGGGGTAGTTAGAAATCACCGTTCAGATATTACATTTTTGGATGGGACTACTCATTTGCGAGTCCCAATGGATATAAGTAGCTAGGCGCTACCCGTAGGATTGGTTAGCTTGCTTTCAGTGATGGGAAATGTTGGCGTGTTACCTCTTTTCAAACTAATAAATTTTTTTCACGCAAAAGTGAGCATGCAAACCAATCTATTACACATTAAACTTCAAATCTTGTGAAACTTTGTCAGTTAATAGAGTGTGCGCATTATATATATATACACGTTTTTTCAAACACACTATTCGACGTAATTATACTTGGCACGCAATGAGTGGTTAACTATTTGTTTTACCGTTTCAAACTTACATTTGTATCCGTTATTAAATTAAGTCATATATGTACCGAGTCACACGAATCCTAACATAACTAAGAACCAAACAGAAATTTTGGGCTATAACTGAAAAGTGACTGCAGCAAGAGTGGTGACTTTCGAGCGGTCAGCTGTTCGTCTTGATTTAGTTGTTTGCTCCTATCTCTGGCTCACTTATATTGGTCGGAGAAGCCAAACTGTGCTAGCAAGTCGACAGTAGGTAGAGTATCACTTGAAACCATTGTGTTACCCCAACCATCACACAGCTTGTACCGGCCAACTCCAACTTAGCGAACAGACAGATCATCAGTTAAGATGGAACCACGATACCTAACATTTCTTATTTCGAGAAAGGTTAATGTCAGTCTCGTGGCCACTGTTGTTTATAAGTGAAGTTTACTATCCACCAAATGGTATATTCCATGAGTCAATACGCTATTTCGTTCTCTTTTTTTATATCGATCAGTTTGTTTTTATTTTCTTGGGTTTTTATGAGGAATCCTCCATTCTCTCTTCCTCTTTGGTCAACTGTACTACCTGACGGTTGATCTACCACCGTCCAACTTCCTTCTAAAGTAGTGTTGAAAATCTCTTATACAATTGCTACCTGGTAATTGTGGAAGTCACGAAAGTACTGTTGCCACGTGATGCTTACAAAAGTTACGCTGCCGGCAAAAAAGATGTTACGTAGTTCACGTTTCGCAAGCCGTCAATACTGCCCTCCACAGCAATAAGTTAGTGTTCATCATGCCGCCAGATGTCAGCACAGATTTACGTTGACCTCGGTCATGGCGGGAGGTGCCCACTAAGAATTCATCTTCCACTCACCCTTGTTCTGACCTCCAAACACATCAGTAGTGAGAACAGTGACACTTCTATCAACAAAGCTTTTCTTTAGTGAACGCTTTACCACACAGCCCTTCATTGTTGAACTGAAACCACGCATGGGTGAACGAACCGGCGCCTCCAGTTAAACATGTTCGCCCGTCTGATACGAACGCGGGTGGCTGAAACTCTTCACTACAGCAGTTTCCAAATGAATTCACTGACGAATGAGTGTGCTTTGTATGGTCTTTCATATGAGGTATCTCATTCGAAAAAACGTTTCAGTACGTGGTTATCATTTTTGTTTGGGGTTTTAAACTTACCGGAAATTTATTTCAAGACAGTCCCTCCTATTTTACGGAATTCAGATCGGCTTTTTTGTTGAAGTTATCTTGTTGACTTCTAGAAATGTTTGACTTCAACGCCGCGCAGAACCTTGCGCCTCTTGTGTCACGTGATAAAATCACCAAGGATGACGTTAATCTTTACCTACTTGCACGACAAATCATGTGATCCGAATCTAAAACGCAGACTTGGGACGCGGCTAAGGGTCACCCAGTAGCAACGGTTTTCTCGGGAAATTAACAAACCCACCTTCTCGGCTAAACATGGTGAGTCTCTGGGTACGGTTTTGGTAGAATAGTGTACTGGGTGACCTTTAAAGGGGGTCTGGCTAGAAGACATTCAAAGAAGTACAGAATGGAGTGAAATATGGACGTATGGGACACACGGTCTAACAATGGATTCTAAGGAAATAAGGTGGGATAGATGAACACCTGATGAGAGGGCAGGGCAACATGAATTAGCAGCTTAAGAAATACCAGAAACATTGAGGTTGGTTGTCCTTGGTAAGTTCACACTCCAGGAGATGCACACCCTACTCGAATCGGTCAAGTCTACTGATTCTGAAAGATGATTAAAAACATCATACGTGTGTGCACCAGCTTTTCTGCCGCGCCCCCCCAGAAAGAAAGCATATGCATGACCTTTCAATGTTGAGAACGTGCAATCCCAAGTACGATCGATTGCAATCAGTCCAGAGAGCAAACTTTCGGTTAGCTGCTTGACTGCCAGTGATATCAGAAGGCCGGAGGTGGCCTGATGGTAACTAACCAGACATTCTTAGTTCGCTTTATTTGTGACTGCTTTGTCAAAACTGTAGGAGATACTCAACTCATTCGCTTGATATCAGGTAAATCTGGGCGACTTCACCGAATGTCAGGGTGGGTGAATCGTTGTGGAGTTCCCAACAACCAGTAACAAAATCACATGCGTCTATTCCACGTGACCAACTTCCATACGTTCATTTAGCCCTACCTGAAGGAACCGTACAGTTCAGTGTCGTTGCATCATAGGTTTTGCACGTAGACGGTCTTCAGCCTTATACAGCAGCCTTTTATAAACAATGTTCTTTGGCCTTCATGTGGGTGACGATTAAACTTACGTTGAATGGAAAACGCAATATCTGCCACTTCAAACAGTGTTTTTGTTTTGGATTGGTATAAAAACGACCGTTCTTGCCTTTAAACCAAGTATTGTATTTTTTATTGCGGCAAGTGTACTTCTGCTTGTCAATCAAGTTACAGATAATCTGAGTAAATTCAATTTGAGAAATATTGACTTATTTTGTCGTCGATGAAATGACTTTGTTGTATTTACTGGTGAGCACTTACAGTATGCTTGATACCGACTGAGGATCCAGTGAGAGGGAACATACGAGCCTTGGGAAGCTTCTGAATATAAACAGAAACATTGCCATATGTGTATTAATAAAGTATTTATAAGTTGTTCCGAAACAATTGAGCAGTATTCCAACGGCACGCTTTTGCTTCAGTATAAGCCCGAAGTCTGAGAAGAACTTGCGAGGGAAGGATGGTAGAGACACAAGTCCATGCACATTACTGTGAAGAAGGTTCTGACCAGTTCAATGATGACGTGAGGAGGAAAAAAACCTACTGTTGCAGTGAAGTTTGTGTACTGAAGGTCATCTATAGGTGATCAAGTAACCTTCTATCAGTGGCAACAACGTCTCACTCCACGTCTTACTTCAAGGACTTGTTGGTAGATGTGAAGATACTTATTTTTGATGGTTGCCGATCATCAGGTTTTTTGACACACTTCTACGGGGGATGGCGTGAACTGGTCCGTACACATTACTTAAACCGTACAGCGAAGGTATAACAGTGTCCTAAAGCGTATGTAAAAAACACGGTAATTTCGAAGAGAATGTTTTACGTTTGCTGTGAACAGTGTGGTGATACAAAGAGCAAACTGTTGATTCCTTTGTCTGTCATCTTTTTTCTAAGACAGAAACAATTTCATTTCACATCAAACTCAGTTTAAAAAAGTCCGGAGTTAGGTTGGAGTCGAAGAAGAGATAGAATCAGCGTATTTCCATGTGACTGGGGCTCTACTAGTTGAGTCAAGAAGCCAACTCAGTAGATCAGAAATTTCACTTCCGGCGTATCATTCATCAGCACCACAAGTAAAATCGTTAGCCATGGCACAGGTACACTCTATCATGAACAGCTTAAGAAATTCCACCCAGAGAGTAAATATTCTCGAGATCATTCGATATCGTCCACACGATCCAGGAAGTTTGACAGGTAACTGGATCCCAACATAAGATTTCTAAGCTCACATTGCACCATGATTACTCATTTGGTAAAGTGCCTGCCTCTTCTTGGTGTGCCCGTTATGTTACTGTTTCAGTTGGAGCAGATGCCTACGTTTTTCATGGTTGCGCGTCTTCTGAGTCTGGATCTGGAGCAGACTAACTATCAGTAGTATTTTGTTAGTCGTTTCTATGGTTTCCTTGCTATTATTAATACCGGTAGTTTCCATTGTTTCAATACCATCCAAACCAACGAGGTCATGCAATACACGAGCACAAACAAGATCTAAAACAATGTTAATTCAAGTTCCTCAGCCTAACACTGTTTTGCTTACGGGATTCTAATCACCCATCGTCAACACAAAATTGGTTGTCCCCTATTATTGCCTGTTATTGGTGCGACTGTACTAACGTGTTCAGTCCGCGTTTTGCATGGAGTCGGGCTGCCAGGTATGCATTACACTATCAAAAAACGGATTGAATAACAACTTTGCAATCTTGCACACCTGAGCAACCCTTGTGTTTGACACAAAAGCCTGAGGTCATCCATTACAGGTTCTTACATTTTCAGCTGTCTGTAGTGTACGTTGTTAATTGTCAGTCCTCCGATAGACATTTCTTGCTCATCGGAAATTCGGACCTTGTGGGCCGAGATACGAGCAGTAGCTGACAACCCAACGGTCTACCAAACCGTGGATCATTGTGGAAATAACCGAACTTCTTGTTTGTTTAAGTTAGCAGTTAGCCAGCACTTTTGAAAAACAGAAAACAAGACCATCCACAGTTGCCACCAGTGAGCATTCCGTTGGACTAGACATTCAGAGTCCGTCTGGTTCACTACTCAAAGATACAAAACCTGTAACCAGAGCACGTGAGCTAACGGATGAGAACGTCGGCCCGTAGCACGAACAGCCGTCGGATCGAGCCCCGTTTTGAATACCTTCACTTGGCAAATCTAAACCGGTAGCATAATGCCTGTTTCATTATGTACATTATACCACATCATGATAGTCATCCTGTACATTTCAGTACTAACTAGTACATATTAGCACTCCGAGGTGAGCTGTCCCTATCCATGCTAGCAGGGTGTAAACAATTTGCACTTCAAAAACTCACGTAATTCACATTTACTGAAATTACACCGCTATTTATAAGATTGCTTTTTGCTATTTTTCCAAATACCTAAGTAAGGCTGGCGAAAACTTCTTAAACATGTGAGCACGGTTAATGTAGGAGCAAATGTAGGAAGTCGGTGCGAGTTGCCGACATCCCCGTGATGTAATGCTAATGTGAGTGATTTGAATTTTTGTCATCTGCACGCCATGCGCTTTGACTATGGGAATAACAGATGAACGACGAATGGCTTAAACTGACAGCACATTGGTTGCCGATTCGCATTATTTCCTGTTCACACTGGACTGATGTGCCCAATTCAAGGCAGTATTAAACACAGAAGCGTAAATTCTTTTAAAAAGAATTCATTTAGTAATACACATCATTTCAGCTGAGTCAGAATGTTGTTTCTGTTATTGTCAAACATTTTAAAATACCCTCCTATCATTATACACTGATGGTGTAGGACATGATTATCAAATAGCGCCACCGTTAGAATGGCACGCAAGCCACAATGAGAAAACGATACAACAAGCTTGGCACACTATCGAATGCGAGAAATAGCAATCTAACAGAATTAAACTAAGTCGGGATGAATTGTATTGTGTCTCAGTATTAATGCTGGTGCAGAATGAGTTTGTTGCTTCTAAAGATGACGGAAACAGCGCACACTGACCAAATGCTTACATATACGTGGCTCGGTCAAGTTGATACGAAAAACGGATTAAGTGGAAAATATCTGAAGACGCTGAACTAGCCAACTGCTGTTATTTTCAATAAGAGGTTGAACTGACTGCCAGATACGTGTTGTGGGATCAATGAGAAGTGACATGTTCATTAAAAACGACCGACATCAAATTTATGAATAAGGTAATTGATTTGGTGGTGGTTACAGCCTGTCTTGGACGAAAAATACAACCAGTTAAACCATAGTTATTGCTATTGATAGACGTTAGACTTTTCCTTCATGTCGTAATGTTAAAACGTAACATAACTGCAGGTGAGTACTTCTTGAGCAGATTGGTATGGTAAACTGGTTCGTTCCATAATGTGAAAGACTAGCGGGTACAAATTAAACACCATAACACCTGGCTGCAACTTAACTGTAGAATTTATGATTCGAATTTGAAGTGTTTCAACGTTACCCCGAGATTATTTCACGATCACAAATCAGCCTGTCTGATATAACTCATCAACTATGGATATGCACTTATCGGAGTTATTCGGGTGCATTTCTTCTGTGGTCACTTTACGAATGTCTTCTTTAAGAAAAGACGAGTGTGACGTCGGAGTGAAGGTAACCTTCAAATGAAAATCGAACTTTGGTAAGGTGCAGTGTTGGCTCTAACACAGTAGATAGCTGCGATTCAGTTCTGTAGGCTGAAAAGAGTTTTCAGTTATATTCCAAATACTACTCTTTGAAGTAGACACAGGTCTATTACCAGTCGCGCCAAAGTATGGTGTCTTTCGGTAGAGTAGAAAATTTGTCATGTCTTAGTGACTAAAACAATCTATAGTGTTTATAGTGTAGTCTGTTAATCATATCTTCGGTTGAGGCTGTTGCTTCTAACACCATCTGTGCTGCTAACGACCAAGCCATCTAAAGATCTTCCGTCAAATGTCATCGGATAAAAGCGAGTCGATTAGTCTGTGGTTAGCATACAATGAACGCTCACCCGTGAGCTAACATTGATCATCAATTAATTTTTGTTCACACTGGTCGTCGGACCTATTCAAATTACCAAAAGAAATGTTTAACATTGGTTAATTTTCAGTGTTTTTGTTGAAATACACCCTTGAACGTGTCTACGAATGTCTGTCATGAAAGGTTTGTCGCCCCCGGATACCTTCTAGTCAAACCACTTTCTGTTCAACTATCACACCAACAAAGAGGATTTTACAGTGCAGTATGGCACCTACTCTTGACCTAACACACAATGACCTGTTTTGTCCTTGGCCATACGCATCACGTAGAGATAGCCCGACTGAGATATTGAACCGGCAACATTTCGTGCTGTATACCGAGATCCTTCTCGCATGTTTTACAGTTAAACAGCTCATGAAAAGCACGCTGTCTGTTCTGGCTGGTGTGTATAGTGTCATCACCTATCTTGTAGAGTAAAGCGGATTGACATTTTTCCAGTTGAATGGTTTACCACATGAAGAAAGACGTGTAAGAACACTGTTAGACAAACAATGTGGGATGTATGAAATGTAAGATTGGGGGTGACTGACTAATTGTTTGTACCCGAGTTAAACCTTGAAAAATGCTTTCTCCCTACGCGTGCTTGACGTTTTTTCCAATCTCTTCGAGGCAATCCATTTAAACGTTGACCTAATAAAACTGGTAGTATGACATGCAGTTTTGTTTTTGTTTTCGGTTTGAGCTCGACCCTTAGTTCCCCACTCTATGTAAAACGCCTCGATTTTTGAAAGACTTATCTCACAACCCCTCCTCCAAGTTAGCTCGTTCATGTGGTCAAAAATGTGGTTACCAGTTGCTTCTATTCCGATATACAGAAACGGTTCCATTGAAAATGACGATAGCACCAACCGATCGAATCAACGCGTCCCCTTATCAACACAACTGACTAACCAACTGAAAGGAGGTGGAGCTGCTGAATCAAACTGGTTGCCAATGGAATCGAACGAATCACACTTTCGTTACCCGATTGAACCAAACCTTCGAACTTCACAAGTAAGGTATTTAAGCAATTTAAACCCGTCTTACTGTACACAGAATTTTCATTCTGATGTATCCATCGACAGTGTTGTTTGATTTGCTGGTCAGATTCAACGACAGTTCAAGTTGAGTGTAAACCCTACCTTGTTCTTATGAACTGAACTAATCCAATCGTTTGTAATCACTTTATACGCAAAAACACATCTAATTTTGATGTACATAAAATCCACCAGATACGGAGTGCTGAAACCATGTAGTGAAGCGTTACACGCTGATCAAATTTGTAACCATCATCCTGACAAATGTCAGTATATTCATACTCTGTTTTAATCTATTTCCTAGAAGCCGATGTCAACTGCAGAGTGGTTTTGTGTATTAGTGATACGCAGTTGAAATATTGTTATTATTTAAAGTGTGTTTAAGTTTTTGATAGGCAGTGCTGTACGACGGTAAGGTTCACTCTGGAGAAAATAATTACCCACTATTTGGTTGTGTTCTCATGAATGTTAAAAAAAACCTCAAAGGGTTGCCTTGGAGAGAGCACTTTAGTGAGTCTGCCTATCGCGTGAAAAGTTTATCTTTCAGGTTATGTAAATAACCCCAGAAATAGTATATTTTCAAGAATCAATTCTCAGGAAGATCAAATGAAACCGAGGTTGTCCTCATGAAAAAATCTTTCCGTGAGGAGGTGTCATTTATCTCGTGTAGAACTTGACGCGTTTTATGAACACGATTTGTTCAGTTGAGCAATCTGGCAAAGGTTGTTTACCTTGCTGTCCTCTCAGTTTACAGTCAAGATATTTCTGAAGCGTTTCGACATGATGTAATTTTCTCCAATAAGGAAGTAAGTGCTACTGTCCGCTTGTTTACTGGTGTAATCTGAGTGAGCTGGTTGGAAATTAAAATCGCCCTCACCATAATCAAACCCTATCTGGCCGGCTTGTGGACCTTGATAGTTGACGTGGATGATTGGGCATCGTTATCGACCATAGTGAATGTGTCAACACTAAATATTCGATGTGTGTTAACGCACATCGCTAACGTCAAGCGAATTCCAAAATTAATGGGGCTACACAAGTATTTTTTAGAAGATAGTCAGGTTGATATTCAGGTGCTGTTGCCAGCTCACGAATCAAAATGCTCACGTCTTTTATAACACATTTGTATGGTTTTAGTAGAAAAACAGTTTAATTTTGGGTATTCAGTCAGTGAGATGCATCGATGTGAGCAAGACAAGGTCATTTTGTCATAACAGATTAAAATGACTTTCATTTGGTCACTGTAGGGATATTTACGTGGTTACCATTCGGATATTGAATCATCTCTGACTACATAAATTGGAGCACACTATCCAATGATCATAGCTTAGAGGTTTTTGTAACGGTAGCGCAATCGCCATACAGTGTTGGCAACTACACGTCAAGGTAATTAGTAATATTCACCCCCTACACATCACTTGAACCAAAATATAGAGGGAGAATCTAACCAACTTGTCATGAATTATCGTGATCAATCTCGACTGAATTCACGTTGGTAGATTCTCAGGTTGTTCACTACCAGATAGGAAATAAAAATAACGACCAAGCAAAGGCAGAAACTCCAAGCTAATAGATGAAGATTCTACCAACATTTTCTTCTGAAAGTTGCATGTTAATGAACGCTACTAGGTTAGTTTTTACTTTAAAGGCACAAAAGTAGGTAATTTTGCCAGGTTTTCCCATATCCTGCAACCTTGCACTTGAACCACTAGTCTCGGTCTGTTTACAATCCTCTTCACACTCTTGCCTGCAAAAAGGCTTTTTTTTAAAGCGGTTTGCCTACTAATCACAAAGCACTTATGGTAAGCATTTGTCCATTTTGATCCCGAGAACATACCACTACTGAATAAGCTCTGCATTTGGTTCCATAGGTGGGCATATAGCAGACCCTGATTTACCAAGGTAATTTGTCAAGAATGTCAACTCACATGTTAACGAACTGTGATTACTTACCTACAGGTTAATGCATAACCAAGCTTAGTTAAGACAGCCGGAATGTTTCTTCTGTTCCCGAAAACTATGGACGGAATTAAAGCCAGGGGCAGCTTGTAAAATTAATTCTTAGACCAGAGGGATCCCGCTTGGTAGGTCTCCTCTTAGATGACTGGAACAGCTTTAGCACTACGTTCAATGTATCTGCCGATGTACCAAATTTGCTAATTGTGTTCTTGATAGACCGGTGTGTTCCAGTTACTTCTACTTATGTTTAAGTAGGAAATTTAGCCCAGATAGTCAAGCACTGTCAATCTTGCCACGTTTTGGGTACATTATTTAACATGAGACACTCTGATGACACTCAGATGTGATTACCAGTGAAGAACATCGATAAATGCGTCTAGTTTTCACATAAGAATAGTAACTTTGTTCGTCACATTGTATACCTGATACACGTAGACAGATCAAGGTGTATGCAGTTGGTCGGTTATCATTAGGATTTTCAACTAGGTGCACTAGTTTTTGCAGATCATGCCAGTTTTATCTTTGTACGTCAACAGCATCGCGATTTCATTTCAACTCTCTTTAAGTGTCACAAATTCTGATTGCGATGTTCATCGGACGACAGGTCACTCCAGCATTAAACCGAGCAGCGTCTGTTCTTGAGAGGAAAACATTTCTTCATCCTTCTGTTGTTACATCAAACACGGTGGTACAACGTTCTTCGGATTATTTTTGCTGTCATTTCTGAAGAGAGCGTGTTCTCCTGCATGAAGTAAACTAGTATTCATATAGTTCGTGTTTATCTATCATTCGTGGAAACGTTAGTTAACCGTGGACATGTGCTAGCCAGAAGACAAGGCCACAAAATCGGGCAACGGAATCAAGACTTACTTGCTCGAGTTCAGAAGTTAACAGTTTCCATATTTAATCTGCTTCAAACCTTCTATCATAACGGAAACAGAAGTATTCCACTTTTACCAAGTACACTTGTCCAAAATGACAAAAGCCCGTTGGTCTATTCCACATTAATAACACTTCGTCGCAATTTGCTTCCCGGTGCACTTTTCGGGTCACACCTTGTCTTGGATTGATATCTTCCAACGCTGAAGTGCACCATACGTCACATGTCGTGTTTATGAGATTACCATAATCTGACCAGGTGCGTGGTCACATCATATTATGGTCACTTGTATCGTTTTAGTAATTTCAAAGGGACTATGTGGCTTCCATGAAACGCGCGCGGTGGTGGCCGTTACTGACCTCACTTAGTTGAACCCCAAATACAAGCTCTTTGTGCTTCATCGTTGTGGTATCACTCTTCATCATCAGTTTAGTAGGCAGTAAAAAAGGCTACTGCAATTTTACTTTATTGAAATGATAACTCTTGGTCCTCTACATTACAATGAACCACTTTAGTGCGAAGGAAATCTTTGCTCAACTTGCAGTTTCCACAGACCGATCACACAATTATGAGTTGTGAAGTATTCACATTTTATGAAGCATCTCCTAGTGTCTGTTCAGCTAGCATATTCCTTATTTCTTCAAGAGTGATTTGAGACCGTCACTTACAGGGTTTCTATGCGAAATTCTGTGACCAGAATAGCAAACCCCTCCGCTTCCACCTGAGATTTTAAAACAAACTATTACAACTCTTTCATCTATTCAAGTGTTCAATTTCCAACGTCTTTCTCACAGTACACGTGACATAATATGGTGTTCGGATAGTGAGTAGGAACATCGCATATAGTTTGGTCTGAGCAACTTATGATTCAACAACTTGATGTGCATCATTTTCTATAGCACACTCAGGTGAACAAAACACGACAGATGTGAATATGATTTAGCGCATTAAAACATGTTTTGTGTGATAACATGAAATTTTGGCATCAAAGTAGTCGTGCAAATGATGATGTCGGGGGCAATCAATTACTAACGCCGATCTACGAACACTCATTAAAATGTGCACTAAACTTATTTGCGCCAATAAAACGATTAGAATGCGGAGATAACCCATTTTGACTATATCACTGTCTTTGTTGGGTGCGAAATTTGTTATTCACTAGACATTGTATTGTTTCTGTAGTCCCGGTCGGAGCATGGGACAACCGGAACATACAGTCAGTGGGTGTTATAACTAGCTAAATGCATGCTTACAGATCGCAAGCACAATAAATGGTGAGATAATCATGAGTTTATTTGATTCGAGTACGTTATTTTTGGAGATGAATAGAGCGACTGATAGCATATATGTGACTGTGTTCAGGGTGTTACGTGTACTCGACACAAACCATATTTTTCAAAGACAAGCCATTCGCATCAGATACAGCAGGCCGAGTATTCTGAATAGTTGGTTATGTACTGTATTGTCCTCTGGCACAAACGTTTGTTTATCACTAGTTCTGTTGGAAACACGGTGCGCTGAACTACAGGATGGAGAACAAGCGCTGCAAGATACTGAACTTTCATTCACTATTCCTGATCATACACACACAACAATCAGTTATATATTGCCAAAGTGAACCAACAAGACAATGGTTAACGTCACACCCGCTCACACAAAGAAAGTTAATATTAGATCCATGTAAGTAGCACTGATTATATCAGCCTCGTTGGACACTAAAGCTCAAGCTAAACCTTCCGCGCTATAGTGTTCTACTGACCGTTGTGTAGAACATTGCTGCAGAAATGAAGATATCGAAGTGGTATGTCCGTAAAAGGTATTTTGCGATTAAACGTGGCGGGTTTCTGATAAAGATTTGGTTTTCTTTATTGTTGTATCAATGTACCAGTGTACTAGTGATTGAAACTACGTATTACCTTCTCACCTTAGGGAAACGAGTGAAGAGCTGATTGCGTTGTTACGGTAATCGGAAGATGGATGAATTCAAATGTGTGTAAACAACACTGGTGTCCATGCCACCGAAATCACTGTGACACAGTGTGTTTGTCAGTAACACAAATTTCGCCCTCTAAGCAAATTGGTGGACAAACAACTGAAATTAAATAGACGATACACATTGTATTGAGTGGTAGAAGACTTTGGTTTATGTGAATTGAAAATCATTCAAAACTAGTCAGGGCTATCGCATTCCCATAGAACTTAAACTCAGCCGCTTTCTGCAAGAGGCAGTATACTCGACTTTCGCTTTTGTAAGGTCTGCTTAGTAGTGTCGAGGGTGACAATGATAGGCACTACTCACGAGTTCTGGCAAGAACAAAACTCAGGTAGAGTGCGTGGTTTGGAAGGTGCTTACCAGAACGTCCATGAGAATGCGGCAACTGCGATCGGTTCTGAGTGGTGTCCAACCTATGGATAAACACTCTGTTCAAACAGAGTTCACTGATGATTAGTATTCAATGATCGTGATTCGTATTAGACCAGAGTGCTTGGGGTCTTTCGAAAGCCAGCCATCTCTAGTACTAGAGTGAAACAGTGGAGTCGATATACCATCTGCGTGGACAGGAATAGAAATGTAGAATGCGTCGACAAAAACTGGCAAACAGTCAGTTTAACGGACTATCTTGAGTTCCTAGGTTTTAATTTATTGGACTCCACGAGTCTCTTGCTTACTTCAAAAGTGACTAACTATAACATTTATCATACAATCACTAGACCACTAGTTGTTGCACATGTTTCTCCGATAAATTTGTGCACGTTCAGTCCTTTTCCGTACGAGATTGTTAAACGTAACAAACTTGAAAATGGGTTGGGTTTTGTGGTAAACTGATCCAATATTCACAGCAGCCAAAATATTGCTGTCCGGCTGATGTGGGTGAAGTTTCTACTTTGTTACGGTTTGGGTGAATTTGGGTGAAATTCAAGAATTTGGGTGAATTCAATACAGCTCTTGCCTACACCATTAAACAAACTTTCCTTCCCGGTTTCATTCAAACCGTTCGGTGTTTGCTGAACGACTGTCATAGTTTTATCTTTAAAATAGCGAAGTTGATTGTTGTATACCTAGAGAATAGTCCCAGAAGATTTTCATTTAGGCTATGTTTTGAGCATAATGATGGCCATGTCATCGTATTTCCCTCGTTGCCCAGAACTCAGCTTTTTCTTTTTTCAGTCAACTGTTTATTACATTCGTCCCATTGATATACTACCTGTTCATCACGGTATTGGTAAGTAATTAGCAGCAACGGAATGAAACGTTTCTGTACACATGTCTGAAAATTCTGGGTACCCTGGGAAAAACAGCCATTCAAATTCCCACCTTGGAAGAAAAACTCCACAAAAAACTAGACTGTCACCTCCTCAAGGTCTTCTACTGCGGACAGTGCGCCGCTTAAGCAACTCCTACAAGTACTCATTCTAGTCTTCTGGACTATTTCAATTAGAAGTCTTGTCAATGGGGAATATCGTGCTGTGCCATGAAACTTTTCAGGGGATATTTTCCCCTGAATATGATATTGGTCGTTCCTAGTGGCACTTAGTAATGGCTATGTTCAACATTGCTGCTACCCACTAAATGTCAGCAAAACCTTCCTGATTCTCTGATGTGAGCTCCATGAAAACTTTGGCACTAAATTCCTGCCTACTGAAGTGTATGCAACATTTCAAGGTGTACACCATAAATATTGCCACTCCGTTTGGCAGATGTGTTTAGGCTTTTCTACTTATGGTTTGCTTCTGTTTTCACGAGTTTTCAACCACGTTTTTCAGTCGATTTCTGTTAGACTTCTTGCAAGGGGGTGTGATTTCCTGCCTCTCTCAAAATCTGCCAGTTGTACTGTTCTGTGAATTCGTGAAAAAAAACCAACTTTTGAACAATTTTATTGCTGTTTGCCGGAGGATCATCATGCAATTCGGACAAGGCACAAATCTTCATTTAAAGTTTCGGAATTTAAGTCTAAACTCAAAGCAACCTTGACACATGAGGTCACTTTAAAATTGTGAAACGGCCAGTTTTTCTCAGTCCCCTTAGAGTTGATATCATTTTGAAGTTGTCCGTTGATAAAGCCTTTTCCACCTTAAAAGCTGTCAGCTCTGAGGAGAGAAGTCGGAAAAATTTACGAAAAAGCATTGAAGTATTAGTGAAGAGATTGAATTACTTTTCAGTGGCTCCAAACGGCTGTTTTTCAATAAGATAGTACATAAAAACCGATCACACGCCATTTTCGAACAATAACGGTGCTTTTCAACGTGAGAGCTATCAAGCATGTCTGTTTGTATGAACCGCTCATATTATGGTATCATTTAAGAAATTTCACAAATCCCCACTCACTTGTGCTTATGTGCCGTGAGGTGATTTTTAATGACTTACATTTGTGTTGATTGTTTAGGTGGGCTGTGCAGAATCAAATTGTTTTCGGAAGAATTTACATGGAGGTTATATTTAGACCTTCATAGTGATTTTCAATGAGTTTTTCCGAGGTTGTCTGGTTTAGAATGTCAAGGCCATCTCAGCTTAAGTGAAAACAAGCGAACTATGAATGCAAGGTTTCGCCATCGTTGGTCGACACGCTTTTACCTAAAACAAGTAAATTTAAGCTAACCGTTGAGCCATGAACATCTTCAACACGAGTAAAACCTCTGTGGACATCTTGATCTTCGTACGCTCTCAATTTCACGTAAAAAAAGACCTGTTAATTTACAACCCATCTAATCACAGTCCAAAAGTGGGTGGAATAAATAATGAAACGTTTTTCACTTATGTGTAGGAAATTACTTCAAGAAAGATTGGCGTGATGGTTAAACTTGACATTCTTTTTGGAAAAAGCGACAACATGCCAAACAAATGGTCACTTCAACAAAATTAGTGCGACTAACAAACATAAAAGGTCTGTATCACAGAAAGAAAAAATCCCCAGAAGCCTTCACGAAGAAAGATGTGATGTTATGAACTATCTTAGATTTCGCCTTCGATGGAAAAAAGTCGAATGCTGTATTACTGACGAATAGTTTGGCAGATTTGATGGTTTAAGGCAGACCCAACTGGAAAGATCCTGACATTTGGAGAGATTCGAACCAGTGGGAAAAAAGTGCATACTTGAACTCAGCAAACGCTGTGAAGCTAAGAAGGAAGGTCAGCAATTTCACATCTGAACCCAACCACCATTCAATCCATATCGTCGTGTCGAATCCAAAAATAATTTGTGAAAACGACTGTCAAGGTAGGATATTCCGTGCAATTAATCTCCTGGAGCGTCTGGTGGATTGCTTATAACTAATTGGAATGGTGGATAACTGAGTGTAAATGTGAAATTGTTGAGCTTCCGGTGTAATTTCGTGGTTCGGCTGGTACAGCAATAGCCGCGTGTAGACGTGCTGCTTCTGTCAATGGTTGGAATTCAGTCAAATTCTAGGTAGTGGGCAATTGGATCTTTTCTAAATTAACCATTAAACAAATAACTTCAAAACGAAGAACCATGTACAGCTGTATTGAGTGGTAGTTTGAAAAACCTTAAAAGAACAAGGCAACAAGCCTGCTTTTCGTAAAATTGTAATTGAAAATTTGAAAGAAAAATAACACCTGGAACTTTGGACTCGGACTGAAGTTTAACCATTGACAAAGACCGTTCATATGCAAGCGGTATTTACTCTATGAGGTGGATTTTCTGTTCTGTTTTTTTCGTATGACGCTGTCTGTGGCTAAGCAATGTTCACCCGCTCACTGTGAATAATGTTTCAAAAAAAGCGTTGTGTACAACGCCACTTAATATTACGGGCAAAATCTGAGGAATTTAAACGCAACCGATAGTTCATGATGTTTGTTGAACAGCTCTGTGCTTGAAATTCACCGATGTTCGTTGGAACGTGTCCTGTTTTATTTGTTCATCCACAACTGCATAGTTTAGACGGCTTATTAATTCGAACTATTAACGAGAGGTGTTTGCAGTGTAAAAGACATACATTGTATCCAAAATGTGTACATGCTTCTAAAAATAAACTCTTCCCGATTCTTACTAGCATGTTTTGCACCATGCCAAAATAGTTGTAATTCCCGGTGCGGTGCCAAGTTTAAAACTTACGTAAGACCTTGTGCAACTGAATAAATTGACTCGCGGTAAGGCGTCCGACGACTTGCGAATCTTGCTAATCCGATTGGCCAATCGTAATCACACGACAGAAACCCGCGTGCCGATGAAAACACCGGTGGATCGAGCATTAATTTTGTGAGTCGTCAAATACAAAAATAAATCGATTGCTGTGCAAAAATTTACTCGCGACTTGAGCCAGATCTGAGATCACAAGCCAATGTGCGTTTGGGGACAATGACTATTGAGTGGAGGCGTCTGCGCACTCGACTAGTTACACACCCTCAATCGTTGCCGTGCCTTTTTGATCGGTTTGTAATGAAGATGACAGCTAAGACATTAATGTTTGTTTCTTGAGACGCGGTGTAAACCTTCCTGTGAAGCCAACTTATCCATCCAAACTGAAGCGCACCCTAGATCATCCAGTCAATCAGCCATTGACAAATATTACTAGGATCATTTGAAATGTGTTGGAAATCGATTTGGCTGATTAACCCATTCTGCTGTTTCCTGTACCATTTCGCCACCTTGACGTGGTGGGCAGGCTTATGCACTGCGTCTATCCGGGAAGCTGCACTGATTAGGACTTCGGCCCTTTCAGGTGTAGCCTTGTTACACAAGCTGAATGGGAGCAGTCTGATAAAAAGCGATTACACTACTGATCGTGTAGGAGAGCTTAGGTAATGAAGTACGATCCCGTGAGCATACGGCAGAACTATTTTTGTAGTTGCGGCACTGCTGACCTCCGTATCAGGAAGAAGTGGGTTAGAAAGTTACCCTGAAACAAGGAGCACTGCGACCACCCAACTGTTGACCGTGATCGCCGGCATATTATCCTGTGTGGCCGAAGAACATCCTGTACCACCCAGAAACCTGATGTGGCTTCTGATACATCTACAGCACAAAACAGTGCTCGAAATCAGACAATATTGTCTTACTCACTGCACCCTAAGGCTGAACAAGCCTGTTGCTGCCAAATGAGTCAGACTGTTGAGTCGTTGACGCCGAGTACAGCCTCCCAAAAAACCCTGTATCCTGTTTTGTCGTAGGTCAGACTGTTGAGTCAGATACTCCGGATGGGATTCTTCAAATCAACTCCCCTTCGTGGCAAAAACGACCGGGAAGTATCAGGAGTTATCGCTCTTCAAATGGTGACGTTATTCACCTGTCACGTCTTTCTCATTCCATTTTGCTCCCCACGTTCCCTGCCTTCCATATGGCGCTTTCAACGTTCGTACTCACCGACAGATTGGTCAGCAAGCTACTCTGGCAAGTACTTTCTCAAGTCTGCAGCTTAATGTGTACTGTGTGTCAGACGTGCGATCCCACGATTCTAGCACCCTGATGAGCTTGAAGTCACCTCTAGAGAGCTGCCGATTCAAGTGTTTCTCCCTCGAGGTTTGTGGCGACTCTGAAGCCAAATCTTGTGGTCAAGCTAAAGTGAAAATCGCACGGAGTTCCAGAGCAGAGCAATGCTTGCTAAACTGAAGCCCAGTGAGCAGTCGCTTGTGCGCTACCAGGCTCAATGCATCGATTAAATTCAGTCGACGCAAGTCAGAAAAGCATTGTGCATTCATTAGATTGGCATACGCTTTAGCGGATAGCCGTTCGGATGCTATCAAAGACCTTCTGAGGCAGGCTAAACACTCTGACACCATCAAATTAGCGAACGATCTGAATGTCCAGCTTGGTCTTCTTCCGCATGATGAGAAGCAGCTGGAAGATATATTTGGTGTATGGGCACAACTCACCTACAGTAGCAAAAGACCGTTGCAGCTGTGCGCCTCTCGTAGTCCTTATGTATCGAGCACTGTATCCAAACACAAGAAGAGGTGTTTTGTTACATGAAAACCTTCATGCGTTTCTCAGCCGTAGACATAGCTCGATCATCTAGCAGTGGGTTGAACGTGGCGCCACTGGGCTGTGAACTGTCGGTCCTTTTGGAGCAGCCACCTGGTCTCGGATCCTGTTGTGCGTGTCCGTTTTGTTTTGTCCTCTGCCCAGAAAACATATACCAGTGGATACAAGATACTCAACTGGCAATCGAGCGAGGGGGTGTTTGAAGAAGGCTTACCAGGAAATACTGACGAAAAAGTTGCCCAGTTCGAATTAGGTGAGAGAACCTAACAAACACTGAGCGCAAGTCTTGGCAGTTATGAAAGACCGCTATGAGGAGGTGCGTGCTGAAGTAATTGTGCGGTTGCGACAAGACTGCTTTTCTGTCACGTCTATCTACCGCCTAAACATGTGTCGTCCATTTTGCTCTAAACGTGTTGGGAACAGTCGAGAACTTAAACGCAAACTGATCAAAAGCCTGTACAAAAAGTGAGTACCACCTGGCCGAGCAACCGAAAGAGGCGGGAGAAGCCTTTATATGAGGGCACAGCAAAAAGTTGGTTTTCCTAATACTTGGCCGTGAACCCTCTGCAACTAAGATCATATGGGAAGAAGATGGTTCAGCTATCACCACCTACTCGCGTGGATTAAAGGGATGAGCTGAGCAATCTGAGGAACAGTTTGGCTTCAAATGGCTTCAAAGAAGCCATTTAGACGACGGTACCCGGATGGTCAGTTATCGTATTCCAGACGGCACTCCATCAAAAGCAGAAATGACACTGTAGCTTAAGTTATCAAATTGTGACAAGGCTAATGGGCCAGATCTCTTCTCTCCTTTTTTCAGGAATGTTGAAGAGATGTTGGTATTAGAATTGAAAAATCCCTCAGACGATTTCAAATTCTGAAGGTGTACATCTCGACTCATACCTATCAACATTAATACAGCCTTTCAAGAAAGGAACCCTAAGTTCATGTGGCAACCCCAAAGGTATCAGTTTAGTGTATGTTGCATGTGCGTTACTCAGTAACCCTATATTACGTCTACTGACAAATCCCGGAGAAAGTTAGACACGTCGAGAACAGGCAGGCTCCCAATGCGGCCATGGACCTGTTGATAACAGTTTTACTGTGCGACAGTTCTTACAGCATCGGCACTGCTATAGGCAACCGACGGTTACGGTGTTTTTAAACCTGAGTTGCACTCGATTCGGTTGCACATAACTCCCCAGGGAACTGCGTTCTTCGTGAGGGAGTATCAATAAATTAGGTGAATCTGCTAAGATCACTGTATGTTCACTGTTGAAGCAGAGTGAGAGTTTGTGGACAGCCCTAAATGGAATGCCAGGTGACGCAGTCAAGGCGGCTGTTTTATCCAAGAACATAAATTTGGCTTAAAAATGGAGTGCCGATGTTCCATTGTTTTTTTAAAGATGAACATACGATCGGTACACCCGCATCTAGACCGGTAACCTGTCTGTTCTTTCCTGCAGTTCTCTGTGTCTCAGATCCGCTGAGTATCCGAAATACGACAGAGTCAAGACTAATACGTCTGTGGTTGTCCCATTATGTCCTTCACCCCTTTTTGTAAGTGGGAATAACTGCTTATGAACACCAATCGTGAGCTCCATATTCGGTCACCCATGTGGAACTGAGTGTGGTCATTTCGGGCAGCAATATAGTATCAATAGCTTTGAAATGTGTTAGAGAAAGAAGGCTCGGACTCGGGACTTCATGACATTCCGGCACTTTAGGCCCCGGGAGCAATTCGGTTTCAGACAGAGGTTTGACTTGTGTCATAACTAACCACGTATTCTGCATCATTTAAGACTGATTGAGCTGGCCTGGGTCAACTTAACTGTTTCTCGAAGTGCTTGGCCCATATCTTGATTCGCCGCGACAAACTGTAAGTCTGTAATCCATCTTTTTCACATGCTGACTCACTGACACCTTGTCGACGACCAGTAAGATCATCAACCAAGAAAAAGAACGCCCGGTTATTACCTGATTAGATTGCCTTCTCCATTCCTTCGGCGCCCTCACGATCCTCATGGAGACTGTTCGTAACTTCGCGTTCTACTTCACGGTGGTCTTTGTCGTATTCAGACTCCGGGTTAATCAGTGGACTTTTATTCATAATTTCTGCTGGGCCTGCAAAAATCTACCTGGAATAGAACCTTCTTTAACAGGTTCGCCTAGCTGCTGACATTTTTGTTCAATACTCCTTCCAGGCACTCCACTGTTCTGACTCGGGAAGTTTAACTATCAATGGTGTTTGATAGGTATATCATGTGTTCATCGTTTACTTTCTGGCTGAGTAACTTACGGCTGTTATCAGATCATGATCCTTATCACCAGAACGTCCTTGAGTCTGAACAGAAGGTATTGTTACTGGGGACGCCGTTCACCTCAACGGTGACGTGGAATATCTTGGAAGAGGAAAGCATTACCAGGAAGTTCAGAAGATAATACAGGAAGATCAGCTGGAAAATTAAAAATGTTATGAATGCAGGTGCACCATTGACTGCGGTACATTGTCATCTCGGATAACAATTTCTAGCCGGCGGTTTGATTGGCCACAAGGACCACAGCCAGTCAGGCAATACCTACCCACGTTGCTCAATGGAACAGTCAAGCTCTTCATATTTCGTGACCGTGTTTTTGCTTGACCATCACACATTGTACACAACTGTTGGTGATCTCAGTAACTTGAATCTACCTGTAAGCAGGGTGAGAGCTTATAGACAACCGTCTCGAGCGTTTATCATTTTCAGTGATGTCTTTCAGGGGAGTCTGATTTCCCCTCATTTTCATTCAGCTTTATCATCGACAACATTTTGGAAGATGAGTTCGAGGAGTCCAGTGAGCTTGGTGTTAAACTTCTTCCCAACGCTCGGCTGACCAATCTTGATTATGCGGATGATATTATGTTATTTAACCCCTCTGCCGAAGACAGGCGAAGCATGCTGGACAAGGTGAGTGAACGGGTTGATTTGTAAAGAATGTGCCCCGTACCTTCGAAGTGTAAAGTGTCGCCTCAAGACTGGATCATTCTCACTCCGCTGAAAACAATTCGCTTGAGACTGTGGACAGTTTCAGATACTTGGGTAGTACTATATCGCCGGTCTGTAATATCCCTAATGAGATATCAACGAGGATTTCAAAGGAACCGGTTGTCTTTGCTAAAATGCGTCATTTGTCGTGTCGAAAAGACGTCCGGTAATTACAGAGAGTTGTAGCTATAATTCTTGTGTGCGTTAAGTTTTGTTTTATGGTTCGGAAAAGTGGTCTTTCACGATGAAAATGTCAACAGACTTGCTGTGTTTGACCGTCTTTGTCCCCGCTAATTAGCTTAATGCATGTGGACTAATCGTGCAAACAACATACTCGTTTGTCGTCGCGCATTCCGGGACAATCGAGACGTGCGATCAAAAGATCAACTAATCACGTTGCACAATCTGTGATGGTTAGGTCACGTACTTCGTATGTCAGCTGACTGTCTGCCATACCGGGCTTTCATATTGAGATCATCAACAGTTGGATAAAATCGCGTGATGGTCGAGCAAAAACATGGTCACATAATTTGAAGACCCTGACTGTTCTACCGAGCACAATGGGTGGGTATTGCCTGCTTGGCTGGGATCATCGTGATCATTCAAGTCGCCACTTTGAAATGCTATCCGGGATAGCATTGTACTGCAGTCAAGGGTGTATCTGCAATCCCATCATTTATTGTCCTTCCGCCTTATCCACTTTTTGTTATTAGTATTCTCATCATTATTATTACTCTGCGACCTTTTCAGCAACGTTTTTTCTCTTAGAATATTTCACGTCACTGTTGGAGTGGGCGGCTGCCAGAGTCACATTGCTTTCTGGTGAGGCTCGTGACTGTTGGGATGATAACGATTTCGATTTTGTTTGCCAACACGCTTTCACAACCCTTTTTACTTTGAGCAGAAATTACTCTAAACACTATGAAACGCGATCAACTAATATCTTTCAACCGAGCGCAAGCATTTGAGCATGCCTGATGTGGGTCAGTTGTTACCACGGGTTGTCTAAGTAACCGGAAAAGACCAAATATCAAGGTCAGATCAAATGACCGGTGTCGGGCACTTTCGTGTAAAACCTGTATCCAATCCTAAGACGGACACGTGTTACTGACGAGCTCCGGCAAGAGCGAAACTTGCATGTAGTGCCTCTTTTGGGAGGAATTTAAGTGAAAATCCCATGAAAACTAGACATCTGAGATCAGTTATGAATGATGCTCAATTTATTTAATACCAGAATCCTTTGTCACACACCAGTATTCATAACAAGGACTTTGCGGCCCACCAATTTACACATGATCTGGTTGTTTTCATGCTGGTTATACACAAGCAGGAGTCTTTTCGGTAAATATGGTTCGAACCTATAATATTTTAAGTAATTATCAGCATTGTTACTACTATGTTCCATTGAACTTTCGATCAGCAGCCTAGTATGTTTAGGCTTAAACACGAAGGTTTACAAAGTGAAGGGTCCGGAATCAATTCTGATGAAACTGGCAAATTGGTCTTGCCGGTGACCACAACAGCAAGGTGACATCCGAGTTAGGGCAGGTAGGCGCACTCCCGCTGAGCCATTACAAAATAAAATCTGCGAATAATTACGTGTTATTCAGGAGGGGTCTGTATGATGGTTTCAGTTATTATTGGTAAATTATAGGTTTATAAATTTAAAGTATTACTCCACCATTCTATTTTCTTTAACTGGTGAAAGTTCTCAATGCCGGGCTCATAGTAGTTTGAATTATATGATACCATTTAACGAACCGTCATGTTTAAAACCTTATCGAGTTGCACGTGATTTCATCCATGCGATGTTGTAGATGTTCTTCAGTCCGGACTTACGTGACTTGGTACACCTTAGTATCTATTCATCTTTCTCTAATTCTGTTAATTATCCAGTTGCTAGTTTGTAATCATGACCTTGAACTGTGACACGGATTAAGTTGGACGAAATGACGTGAAAAAACATCTGCGTGTGAATATTTGCGCAAGCAAACCGTTAGCATTAAAACATGCTAACCGCATTCCGCAGCGTGTATGATGATAGCCGATTGTCTGTCCATTCACCAGTCAGGGTGTTTGAATATGAATTTTTGGTGCACACCAAATGCACAATCGGATCGCACCTTGATCATCTTGAAGGTGATATGTCTGGTGAGTTCCAGACGTTGCATAGGCAGCCACCGGTCACCTTTTGAGTAGGCTTTTTCTGATTGGCTGATTTACATGCCAGAAATCCAAAGTATAATGTCTGGTTTTAAAACGCTCGAAAGTTGTCAGAAAAGTCTATCAAACTTGCTGTTGTACGCCATTTTGTTATGTGCGTAGAGTAAGCTCAAGGCTGAACATTTTACTTATGTCCATCGCGTGTGTGTTTACCGTTCTGACAACTGTCCTGTATAAAAATATTCTTTACAGTGAGGGCGTATAACCGTGTTATCAAAATTTTTCTAAGTATATTGTGCACCAGCGGGCTATTTATACAATTCCGCGTTCTATGGATCTGCTTAGCTGACACCAGCAAAGTTTTGAGCAAAACTGGTCTTTCAACCGCGTGCAACACGGCTTCTAATGTGTTCACTACCATCAGCTCAGAACAAATAACTTAAGAATATTTTTCTTTCACTTTTCAGCAAACATAGTGTCGATTAGTTTCCTTCACCCCGGTTGTAAACATTTTTGTGGGAATCACTTATTTTCCAGTGAAACTACAGTTTGTTCTGCCAAGAAGTGATTATGCGCTAACCAGTCACGTTTATTTTTAGCAATATTCGCCCATTTTCTAAAGGCTATCATAATAGTCACATTATGATAGCTTACGACTTACCGAAACACATTGCGTTTTGCCGACAATCTGGTACATTGTTTGAAAAATATATGACACCTCATAATTGTAATAATTCTCTAAAGAAAGTCGTAAACTTACCAGTTCAAAGCGGAGTAAGAAGAGATGTTTGTGCCAAGCCCCTTCTGTATTTAATTGATTAGCAATGGGAGAAACTGTACAACCTACAACCAAGTCGATTCTCTGCATAAAAACTGATCCACCACAAAAATTTTGCTATCTAGTCGTTACACAGTTAAGTTGACTGATGCAAAACCAAAGGAATTGGACATTGTCCTATTGATTAAGAAGTTATGGAGCAGTACAGGTTTGGGACGAGTTACACACGAAGCAAATATGCCCATGTTTTGTCTTATATTCAACAGAGGTGTTAATTTCAAGTCCCTCAATATGTAATGATAGATGCAATCAAGTTGAATTGCATCTGATTTACAGTTGATCGCAGCCCTCGTATTTAGGTAAACTCTCCAACCTAGTTTCTTCTGCTAGAGCTCTTCAGCCAAGAAAGGGATTCAAACTCAGGTCAAGCTTTTGAATGACAACTGCGATGATCACTGGACTAGTGATCGCCTAACAAGCATGACCGAATCACCACATTTAGATGTTTAACTACGTCGGCGTAGCAGTATTGTTCATGTTGATTAATCTTATCTAGAGAAGAGGCAACAAATGCAACCTTGACCGAATATCGCCAAGGAATAGCTTTTTGACCCCAGTCAGGCCGAAACTTCTAATTTCGCTGGACATGCTAGGCAGTACTCAAACGTTTAGCTGTGATAATGTGGTTATGTTTACTACGAACGTGTTCATAAGCATTCTGACTTTCGGAGTGATTTAGTGTCTCTGTTAGATGCTACTTCGAATTTCACATGTTACAAAAGTCCTGACGTTAATTTTCTTGTCTGATATAACTAAGAAGCGCCTGAGCTTGTGATTAGTTCACTGCATGTAATTAGCCAATCAAGTGGCTAACAAGCATTGACCGCCTGGACACAAAGGCCCCACTGGCACACCTCCCAGTTTTATTCCTTCAGGTTTACACTGGATGTGTGGTGTGTTGGTGGAACTGAAATTGGTGCAGCGCAAGCCAATTGCAGTGATATATAAGCGCAGGCGTCCTTTGGCTTCGGTCACTGTGACAGGCTAATCCGAGTCGGTTGCCGCCAACCGCATGTAATATTTTACCTCAATGGTTCAAACGATAATGTTGTGAGTTTTGAACAACCTGCTTTCGGATAATGATGGAAACCGCTACAAAAACTTTTCTCAGACAGTTTGTATTTAGTATTGCCTGCCTACAGGAGAAAACCAGAATAAACTGATCCACCAGCCTGCTGACAACGATAATCCAACACAATAATCCAGTACTTCATCAGTCTATCAAGGTAACCGAAGGCATGCATTAAAGTGTTCTTTAACCCATTGCCAAAGAAGTCGATTTGTCAATCGTCAAAGAATAACCATACTTCCTCATCCACAGACTAATGTTATTTAGTTGATGGTGAAGACTTTTTTAGATGTAAGTAGTGAACATGAACCTTTGACCCATCAGTCTGCTGATCGTTTAAGTAAGTCCGATTGCCTACTCACTTCTCAGGGCCAAATGATGTAAGTTAGATCGTTCTGTTAGTCTTAAGTAAATAAACGCCTGAATGCATTATAAAATCTCCATACACATCTATTTATGCAATTTGTTAGACAGTACTCTTATTTGTTGGTTTCCTGTTTGCTCTGTGTAGCAATTAAAGCAGCACATACCAAGTGAGCTCATCTGCATGCACAATGTGGCAACGTTTGTGTGAAGTGCACAATTCATTTTTTGCTCTAGACGTAGCACGTCAGTTCCTGTTGTAGGTGTCTACAACGTGACTTGCATGTATTCACCAACCTGAGGTTAGAAGAAGAAAAGAATGCGTGAACTAAATTAACCTTGATCTCACCCGTAAAGAAATACTTTTAAATACCAAGGGATTGGGATAATCAGATCAGTGATACGTACATTTGGTGAAGTGAGTTCGTATAGCTGTGAACACTCTTTATCGTTAGGATCGCCTTACTTTTTGTTAACTGACAAATGAGTTGAGGGGACTTGGATACAAAAGTGTGAAAGAGGTGTGAAAACATGGCGAAATATTTTTACACTGAGGGGAAAACGATGTACAAGTGATAAACAGATTGGGAATAACACAACGTTACGAGCAAGTTGTAATACTCTACGTTTCAACCACCTCGGGTGGCTTTCTTCAGGAGTGTTGCAAGCGAAATTTTGATTGCAATTACAACAATTCTGAGGAAGGCCACACGAGGTGGTTGAAACGAAGAGTATTACAACTTGCTCGTAACGTTGTGTTATTCCCAATCTGTTTATCAATAACATGTTAAACACGACACCCAAACTGATCAACTTTATTCGTACTAAATTTGGTGCGGATATCTTACAAATGTACGTGATCGTGAAAAATAAGACATCGTTTTCTCAACAGAAGAGATAAAGTAGGAGACGAACAAGCCTTGAAACAAAGTCGTGACACAAAATGAACTGGGTTTGCCTGCAGGTGAATAGTTGTGGAATATTTTGATAATCTAGTTTATCAATGATATGGCTAGGGGAAGGCCATAAAGGTCCTAACGGTCTTAATATTCTGCTTGATACTGGAAATTCAGTTATAGCCAGTTCTCCGTTAGCCACAGTTACCGCAGTTGAAGACATAAACAAGCTTCCTTCTGAAGCCAAAGGAAAAATAAACATGCAGTTCACTGATAGTCTCCAGCGTTTAATGGCGAATTTCGGCGTGTGTTTGTAAACTAATTGCGTGACGCTACATTTGTCAGTATATCTGTCAAGAGGGAGTGCGGATTCATAGAACAAACTCGATGCAGGTGTTCCGTATCGTTATTGCACTGTGATAAACACTTACTGGTAGGACGCTTGCCAAGTTGAGGTACGCTGTTTGTTGCTGTTTCGAATCCAGCCGAAGCGTTGACTTCTCGCAGTTGGATCTCATCCAAATTCATAAATATGACACGCTACTTATTAGTAGTACACACATACTATCAAAACCACAATGGCTATCGAGTAGCACAATTATTTTTTGCACTTATCTGACCAATGCACCAAACCACGATGATCGTACACTTTTCATTGTTCACAATAGATGTCTAGTTGCACTTTCACCACCTTTGTTGTTTCCTTCGTTTTCTTAATTGCAGCAGAGGCTAGCCCACTGGGGAAGTGATTATGCAAAAATGTGTTTGAAATTGCACTGCTAGATAAAAAGTAGGTGTAATAGTTATTACACTGTACTGTGATGTCTGCGATGCACACAACCATTATGTTCAAGCACGGCATTCGAAGTGTTTACCATATCGTACATGGCGTTAGAAACACAATTTGTAAGGATACTTTAACTGGTACATTATAAGATCAGTTAACTGTCGAACTTCCAACTTATTATGGTCAGAATTTAGCTGACAGTAATGTTCAGCAGTTGAGCGGAGCCGAAGGCAGATAGAATTCTTCATAGTAGGTCAAAAGCATTAAGTTTCAATGCACTGCACAAGATGAACACATGACAGGAATTGCGCAAACATGGGTCCGCAAAGGAATCTCCTACTAGATCACATTACTTAACAGGCAGTTGTGCTCAACAAATACCCCCAGAAGAGTTAGTGGGAACTGAAGAATGACACATTTTGCTTGTGAAAAATGTGGGTATCTAATGCACTGAGACAAGAAGATGAAGGATATGTCAGTCACGCTGAGATAACCTTAAGGACTATGGAAACCGGCGTTCATTAATGAATGTGTCAACAAACTTTGGATGAACATAGAGATTGTACTTGTTTCTGGCCTCAATACACTGGTCTATCATATTTCACGACAAGCCCACTATTGACTAGAGTTGGGAGTACATGTTCTTCAAGTCATTACTCAGTTACGAATTTGCAAACAGTAATATCATTTTGAATTATAGGAAGACACAGGGTCTTGCTGCCGTATATTTGCGGCTTGCTATTCACGCTGACTGCACTATTTTCGTCAGACAAACCATCACTTACAGTTCTGTATGCTGAACCTTTATGTAACCAGCCAAAGGAAATTGGGCAGTATGTTTCATGTAAAAACATCAGTTCTGATCCTCTGTCCTTCAACCACTGTCTTGCGGTAAAGGATTTTAGCCGCAGACGTTGGTTCAAAACCTTAGTTGTTCTCTTTCTAAATTCTTCCGTTCCTTATACATTCATTCTAACTGGAACCATGATCACTTTGTAAAAGCGTCGGTTCCCTATTATACCACAGAGATCTGATGAGTCCAGCAGGGTAGATAGACGAAAGCATTCAACACATCTTCACCGTGAAGTAGATACATTGTTTGTTGTCGTCCCCTGGACGAAAGTGGACGGCGATTATGCGTGAGAAAATAGAATCCGAGGCAGTATTCAAGGTATCAGACGAGTGATACCATCAGTGTCTACTCGATACCCGATGCACGCTCACACAGGGACCGCACGATTGTCAGCATAAGTCAAAACACGCAAGTAAAATTACGTAAGGTGAACCTTGCAAAATACATTCCGACCGATCCCTTCGGTTACCATACACGGATTATGATCAGCTAGCGTACATCGATTTAAATAAGCGTGAAATAGAAATGTGTCATCAGCTGAACTAAGAATATGACAGAACCAGTCACGTTAAAATGAGAAGTCATGAGTTGAACAGAGACCAAAATATTCAAGTCTTAACTCATGACGTCCCATTCAAACGTTACTGGTTCTGTCATATTCTTAGTTCAGCTGATGACACATTTCTATTTCACGCTTATTTAAATCGATGTACGCTAGCTGATCATAATCCGTGTATGGTAACCGAAGGGATCGGTCGGAATGTATTTTGCAAGGTTCACCTTACGTAATTTTACTTGCGTGTTTTGACTTATGCTGACAATCGTGCGGTCCCTGTGTGAGCGTGCATCCGGTATCGGGTAGACACTGATAGCATCACTCGTCAGGGATATAAACGCCCAATCAGGCTCAGCCGTTAAATATGGATTCAGGTTACGTAGCAGGTTTTTGGTAGATTTACACCATTTTCCTGTTGTTCGGCATAACTAATGTTTTTGCAGAGTACACAGGTCACTTTTACACTGCTCGTGGCTTCATGAGCGTTATAATTTCGCCCAGCGCTTTCCTTCGCCAAAACAGACCTGGTTTTGGATAGGCCATATGGTTGGTAGCGTGGATCCAGGGAACAGTGATTCAGTCCATACCTTGATCCGTTATTGTTTTGTGCTTACCCTCGTTAAGCAATGACTTCACCGACTCCAAAGGCCGATCATCGGAAAACTGACCGTGTGAAGTACGTGAACAAAAAGGTCTACAATATAATCTCACGAGTTTTCACGACAGTGACCCCAGCGACTGCTGGTCCCGAGTCTCATAGACCATTCGTAAAGCAGGCACTATATCACACGGTACAGTACTTCATGGATTACATAACTGGTGGACTTTAGAAAAGTTCCTAAATAGTAAGGTGGCAAACTGAATATTTCTGACGGAATTTTATACATCGGGTTAAAAAGTGATATACGTAGAAAACTCAGGCACATCCTAGTTGCGGATCAATAAGACTGGCCGACTGAGAAATTTCATAGGAAGAATTAACTTTAGCATCATATACACTGAATAGAACGCTACTCATTGACGTTAATAAGTGGTACAAAATAAATCGGAAAGAAAGACGCGCATACCGAAGTCAAAGGCTATCATCAGCCTTTAGAAAATCGGAGACGGACAGCCAAGAACGTGTGGATACTTGTATGGAATGTTTAACCACTTAGCTCTGTACTGGTGACTATCGATGTGAAGACGTAGGCATACTAAACTGAATATACGGTTGTTGTGGTGCTTTTCACATACCTGTTGCTTGATGTTTGACAATAAACTCCCCCCTAGAGTACACGCGCCATGTTTCTGCTATCGAACACTGAGCGGTAGCCATCAGACTACTTACTCGGAATGAGGTCGGTAGTTGCATGTTGGTTGTCAGACACAACAGAGTTGTTGAACCAGGAGGTCTTTTGTTCCCATTTCCCGACGTAAGTCACATGGTATTAGTGGCTGATTTATCTCAGTGAACTATCAAGAAGATCCCACTCAGCTGGATCAGTCGATAACATTTTAAACATGTAAAAAGAGACCAGAAAAAAACGCAAGATGATTATCTTGATTCCCTATATGTTTAGAGCTCTGATGTCTATTCTGTCCTGAAATTTGAGCACATCCGAGACGTGTAGACAGCGGAGAAGTACAGACAGGTTTCCATTCAGGATGGAGGTTCATAGATCACATCCGTCAGATAGTGGATCAGAATTATACATGCCACCAACCAGATGCCAAGTAGATTCGCATGCACCCTAGTTACGAAATGCTAAACGTCTTCGAAAGTTTGGTGCAAGCAAGTAGATTAACTGTTACAGAACAAAATTATAGAGGTTAGTGGCCAGATTGCCTATTCAGATAACGAATTTCCTCTTGACACATACTCAAGAGGTATAGTACGGATGGCTGTTGCAAGTAGACGTTGATGTGAGAACAGCACTAACCCCACTACAGCGATGTATTGTTGGTTAGAACAGAGAACGGGAATAGTCTCCAAATGTTTGGTCATCGATGTTCGTGTTCAATAGTAAACATCTGGTGTCAGAAACGAATGGATAATAATGTGGATAAGAAGCGGATAGTTGGTAATGAAGGAGGGACAGGTCCATTTAGTCGGTCGGGGTAATCGATAGCATGGGATGAATAATTGAAGACAGCCAACGATAGGCTAGCTACTGTAGGTCGGATTCGTCCTCCGTGTCGGGACTGTAGTTGCCACCGGGGTTTGCGATTTGTGATGTTTGGACAAAATGTAGCTAGTCGGTCCCAGTGGCATGAATGTTGTCATCACTAGACTGGGTTTTCTATGAAGTAGGTGCAATTACCGGAGTGTGAAAGTGGAAACCGCATTTTAGACATTGTGCACATGTCGTCCTACTCCCACTTTCAACTCGGTTTCTTCGTTTGCATGGTGTAGGCACGCTGATGTGGTACAGTTGGTTATAAACATAGGGTTTTTCTAGAGATTGCGTCCTACACCTACCCACATTTTGAATAACAATCTACGGTGGGTTAATTTTAATCGTTCCATGCCAGATTAGCATCACTAAGATGCTAGACATAACGTTGTCGATGATCGCGATGATAATGTTGATGCTAATGTATACGAGGTGGAAGGTAGGAGATGTTGGTAGAGAAAGCTTATTGTCACTTGCGTTTACACATCTTGTCTTGACTTCACTGACTCACAGGCAAAATGAACGGGCAAGAGACTGGCCGTGTTACAGTGCTACTAATTGCTGTAGAATAAGCGATCTGAAGTAGATCGATAACCGGCTGCTAGTTTTACAGAATGTGTCACAGCGTGAAAGAAGTTGTCCGGTTAGTTTTCAATAATGCAACGCATTACCAATGGAAAAAACATCCACTTACGAGACAGAAGCATAGAAACTCGAATCAACTGAGTGCATACTTTTGTATTTTAAAGAAAAGATCCAGAATAATCACGACACTCTGTGTTTGGTCTAGTCACTCGTTGATAAAAACCTGTTATTTTAAAACCTTTCAACTTATGAGATCTCGAGACGAGATTTTTACTAAAACTTTTTCTACACAATCGTATCGTGTTTTTAGTCCTCGAAAATTTTGATTAATTCCACCCAATCCGTGTTGCAAACTCAGAAGAAAAAAATTAAACGTTAACAGTCATAATTTTGAGCTCAGGTGATTGTGAATTTGTCCTATAGTCCCTCGTGTGCCATAGGTCAATAAAAGAGTCTGTGAAGGTTGCAAGATCTAAGTCGCTTAGCCAACTTTGTGAATAAAACAAAACTCATCAAAGAATGTGACTTAAGAGAGAGAGAGACATTATCGTTTAAGATTTTATCTATCAGTCACTTTAACAGTGGCATGCCTAATCACGCTCCCACTGACTGTATCATATTTAACCGATAAACTGTGTGAAGTTATCCACTGAACTTGTTATTGGATAACTACACTCCTATCATCCAAACAATGGTTCCGAGTGGAAGTACGTTTTGATTTACCATTTTGTGAAGCTACGCATTCATAGAAAAACGGAACACACCACATAACTAAGGGGGCATTTCGACTGATAATGGGCATCAAGTTAGACAGTGTGGTGAGTACTATCAACCTACAGAGATCATGTGGGACTTTAAGCAGATTGGGAAGAGGTAGATCAAAGTCACACAGAAGAGTACAGAGTGCAGAGTAAGGTAACTTAGAGACAGTCTAAGGTGTATGGAATTGTGTGTGTTTGACTGGGGTTCGGCCAGTCACAATCAAGACGAAGAAGTAGGTTGTCCGGAAGAATTTCCTTTGCGTACACATTTCCCATTGCATTACATGGATAGCAGTAGACGATGAGGTAAAGTCCATGGAAATTTCAATTGGTATGAAGTACAAAACCGTCAGCGCTTAACTGGTCACAACCTGGTGATCTGCTCAAAGAAGATGTGACACGACGAAACCATTAGTGACTTTCACTAAACCGTCACCAACCTAAGCTGAACAACTCTTTTTGATCCTCTGAGACAGTTGTCTCGTATGATCGAGACAACATGCTCTATAAATTCATGTAAAGTGATATAGACAAATGGGGGTAGGTAAACAAAGTAACAAATCCTTAGAACACATCTGCAAAAGGTGATGCTGAACACGGCTGCTAAGAAGGTTTTTAATAAACTTGTTTAAATTTTCGACAAGGATTTCATTCGTAATATTTTCTTTGGAAAGCAGGCTCATAAAGCATTTTCTTCTCTGTCTCCTGTTTGCTAGGTCTTCTTGGGGATGGAATCTGTCATGCAGTAATTTTGAAGTGCCTGGGGTAGTCATTGGTTCTCACGATAAAATCAATCCAATCCTTTTCAAACAAAAAGTTCGGTTTGAAATCTGAAAGGGCAAATTCGTTGTTGTTGTTGTTTGTGTCGTAGGGTTAACAAAATCGATGACATTTATACTATTCAGTTTGCACTTTCTAACGACCCGAGACATCCATAAAATTCAGATGAGCAGTGATTTTCATTCCCCAAATAAAACTGCTAACATCGGAGAGGCGAGTAGATAATTCATTTAATCGCACTACTGGAGTATCTTTTTTGCGGATCATGGATATTTTATCTAGAAATCGAGCGTAGAATCTCCATTAGTCAGTGACCCATTTTGTTGCAATGATTTAAAGCTCGGATGCAAACTAACTCGCTCAGAGTGGTATGTAATGTGAGCTACGCAAACACCATGCATGCAACATTGATTACTAGAACCGAGTAGTACGTCTAGCTTGCAGTATAGCAGCAGTTTCATCAAATATGCGTGTTTGGCGCCTATTCACTAAACTTGATTTATGCTGTTGTTAAAGCTTTCCAGTATTGGACATCCTTGTCCGAGTCGAATTTGTACTTCGACTCTCGTGTTGATGAGAATAGCGTGTTAATCACAGCGCTATCATCCGCACACTACTTTGTGTGAATAGTGGTCACACCACCTGATCGTCTCGGCTGCATACATAGTGAGTGTCCTGTTAACTGTAACCAATAACTCCGCGATCAAGATCTCACTTAGGTTGAAGTCACGGACTTCATTGAGCCAACTGAGCAATGCATATAGTTTGGATTGAATTTTGGGGATTCATGTTACTTCGTGCTTTGTGTGGGGTTATTAGCGTTGTGATTAACATCGTACTACTGCAAACACGATGGTCGGAGTGCAAGTTCCGGCTGGGATAAGGATATACATTACTGATGAGTCCTAACAGAAGCGAAACTTTAGTCTAGTGCTTCCTTAATAAGTGCGTTAGCCGAAAGACTTACCTGAATGCGAGGACTGTAATAAAATTAGGGTTGTCTTCAAGTTGAAATAATTTGAGTCTCCAAAATTCAACTCAGATTCACCAAACCACAGCTATACTCGATTGTGTACATTGATGAAACACCCGTCAAAGTGATAAAGCTTTTGAAGAAGAAATCCTTAACGCCGTAGTTGAGCCCGTTCTGGTAGTCATGCCAACCCACATGTCTACCGCTTCCAGTCTTCGGCCGCCACATTGCAGAAGAAAAGCAAAATCTTTGGCGAACATTGCGTGTTCATAATTTTCACGGGTAAAGTGAGCGTTCACCTACTGTATTAAGTTTGCCTCACGAGATTGACGACCAAGTCAAGAAGACCGAGTACGATATCACTTGGCGACAGTTTAGGATGGGCGAACACAAGCAAGAATAGGTTCACGTTGTCAGCAAGCCAATAGGGTCATAGGCAGTGATAGCAACAGTTGCTCGGAATTCAGTACATTCACAGCGTGCGTCAAAGAGAAGGGTAATCTGGAAATGGGTAGAAGTTTCATTATATGCGTGTGGTAATCATCTGAAATCTGTGGTAATTGACTAGACGTCAGTGAACTAAACCTAAAACTCTATGGCCAGCGGTTGAAAGGGGTCAGATTATGGCAAGACAACCTACAGCGTTGGTCACCAGCCACACTGACAGCTCAAAAATCTGTTGTGCCCTCGAGTATTTCACGGGAAAGGTGACATTAATTTTCTAAGTGTATGAGTTCAGTATTTCGTCAGGACTACTATCGTGAATCATGGAAATGGAATTGATCACTTACTGTGGTAAGTAACCCGAATACTGAAGTAAAAAATTTGACCTCCGGAGTCTTATCTCTGAATTGACAAGATGCTGCCTTGGCGTCTTTTGAAAACCGTTAAAAGCTGTAAGTAAAGTAGTGTGTAAGAACGTGCACGCTTCAGATGTATCCAATGAAAACCAGTCGAGTTCGAAGAAATAGTTTTCATTCACTTATTCAAAGCAGAGAAAAGACATGTTGCGAGATATTGACATTTCGATCAGTTGCCAACATAAGACCGGTAACTTTTATACAAAGTGCACACCTGAACGAAACAACCGCAATGTTTTCACCTTTTGCGCGTTAATAGTGCAACCAGAGTCACCGTAAAGAAATCGATTACATGAACGTCTTCTGTGCACACAAAACCGGCTGATGTGTTCAGTATTCTAGCACTAGTCGCTGGCAGGTTAGCGTTACGATTGCATAACTTCATCACGAAGGGTTCGGCAGTCAACTAGACTACCGATTGCTAAGATGTATTCCGCAATCAACGTAGCTGAGGTCTTTGATCCTGATACAATGAGTAACTCGTCTTTTAACATTGCGTTTGATAACCTCTTAGGAATGCGCTTCGCCATGCCCTGATGCAAACACCGATTCACTTTGCCTACATAAGTCATTGGAACTAAAGTGAGTATCACTAGTGTGGAGAGCCAAACTCCTGGGGGTTGAATAAAGGCGCAGATGGGCAGCTAGATAGGTACGTTGCAGAACCAACGCCACTTTGCGACTAACGCTGTTGGTCAGATTTTAACCCTTGATTTGAATTGACACAAATATATTATTTTTCTCCACACTATAACTTCCACTTTTGGTTCTTTTTTCTTACTATGGATGTTCATGATAATTTTTGGTTAACCATTATCAGCCAGCGTTTTTTCTAACAAACCATCCCCTTCGTTCTGTTGAACTGCAGTACATATCTTCCCGTTTTGGTGAAATATTGTCTTCAGTTTCCGTTCATAAGCGATAGGCGGGAAGCTACAAAATTGCAAATATTATCAGCCCTATGTTTCATTTTGACATCTAGCCATAAGAACGTCTAAGAATGGCAAACTCATAGCTTCCACCCCATAAAATGCAATGAGATTTTGGCGGATGGAGCTCCAATAGTTATGAAATTAGGCAAAACCATTAATTAGTAAAAATTAGAATGCCCTCCGTATAACTTTTGTAGGGAAAGACTCCATCCACTCAAAACTCACTGTATCCTAGTTGTTAAATAAGCAATGCCTGGAGATGCTTCCAGATACAGCCTGCTTATTACATAAACTGTCACGATGTACAAAGTTAATAGGTGATCTTCAAAATGCTAAGGATGTGTCATGAGAGATCCTTCCCAAAAATTTCCGTTTTGCCAGTGTTCACAGACAGGATTTTATTCATAAAGATGCGCTACTGATAAGGGTTCAGTAGTAATTTCCGCTGGACCAATTCGTTATTAGACTGATCACATTATGTTTCAGTTGATGCTGTATGACCAAACTCAAACGCAGTTGCCTTATTAGTGCCAGACAGCTTAACACGGTAATTAGACGATCCACTTAATGGCCAGAGTTGACATTTCATGTGAACGTAGGCCAGGCAAACTATGACACAACAAAAAAATGTTCCAAGTACACGGTTCTGCATTGGGTAAACGAATTAAGGACGCATAAAAAATGGCTAGATTATGTCGGCTGACATTTGGGTTGTTCCGAATCCCGACTGCACACTTGTCAGCCTTGTCAGTCAGTTCGGTTACAACAGTACCTTTATATCCGACTGGTTGACGCAATTCTGGTAAGCTACCTCGAATTTTGTCTGTTTATCGATCATGGTCAAATTAATTATTAGGTGAATGGTCCGAGAGTAAAAACATTTGTTTACCACGCAATTTCAGATCCAGAAAAGCTCTACTTCGCGATCGTATAGCGTTTACGATAACGTACCGACAGAACTGGAGCAAATAACTTATATGGACGAGTTCCCTCAGTCGCAATGCACCGTGGGTCCCGATGGGACAAGAGAGACAGCCCATTTGTTAGCTTACGACAGCGTGGATTACGGGGTGGACTACGGTTTGCGTGGAGGACGCGAATGCGAAACGGGCAACCTAAAAATGCGGCACCAGAATGTACAGCTTCATTCACAAAATCCACTACGTGATCCGACTCAATTGCACGCCTTCCATTCTGAATACCCCGGTTCTCCGAGTGGAAGTCGATAGAAAGAAAGGAGAGAACATTTATATGGTTAAAAATATACAAATTCAGGCCAGAACAATGCAATTTCTCCAAAGCAGACACAGAAACAATCATTGCACCATTACACCATCGAAGTAAAGTTAACAAGTCAACCGAAATAATTCTCATGTTGTCAACTTTCTCGTCAGTGACTTTTGTTTCTGAGAATGTGTACCTATACATACAGTCATATGCATTGTGTTGACTACAATTGTCCGACTTATTTTTGTTTCGGTGGCAAGCCAAACCCGGCATATATATATAAATCACACGCAATAAAGAAGATACCAACCAACATTATATCCACACTAGCTCTTTCACATACGCTTTTTGCTTAGGCTTCCCTCGTTATCTGTCAACTGAAAGACATTCATGTCTTTGTATCAGTCACTTTCTGAACAGCACAATGTAAAAAGAGCTTATTTTGCATTGTTTACACCGATATCTTTACAGATTATTCATATTCTGAGCATACTTTTTTTTTCTTTGCACAAATGTGATCTCACGATCATCATGGCTGTCCATTCATATTGAGCATTATCTTGAAAAATACACATTTTTTGACGGAAGTGTATTCTAATGATGTTTACAATTGGTCCGTACACTAATAATCAACAGACTGTCAGGTGACATCCCTACCTGATATAACAGGCCAGAACCGAGAAGACTGTAACTATTTTATCCATTGTACCATCTGCTCTGTAAAAATCGGTTGCGTTAGATATCATCGCCCAAGCTGATCTACATGCTAACACACAGAATTGTGCAGTTGGTAAACGCAATGCTATCGATACAAGTTACTGTACATACTGGTATTAAGTGACATTGTTGACGTTCTCTTAACTATTTGGGAGTAATATTCAACATGTTTTCCACTTGTTCCTACTTAGGCATTATACCATTTACACTTTATAACATAATCTTACAGGCGTCCTGCTGGGCTGGTAATATTTAGTAGGATGTAGTGTATCTTGAAATGAAGAAGATTTAACCCACACAAAACACACTGACTCAGGATCACAATACAAATTGTACGCGGTTTGTAGGTATAAATGCGACAATGTTATCAGAGATGACTAAGAGATGCGTTTACTATTGTGTAGATGACACAACTGACAGGCTAATCAAGCTAACATATAGCAAAATGTCTAGTCAATACTGTTCTGTTTTCATTCTCTTTAAACAAGAATTCTCTAAAATTGCTTCCAGAAACCGACTCATCTATCAGGTATGTATAGAACAAAGACTGAAGTGTACACCGGGAGATAACGGCAATCCCCAGCTGTAGCTTGGAATAATGTTCTTCGGATAGCTGTCCGTCAACTGCATTAAGTACTGCAACAGAAAGCACATTTTGCAGAGGACAGCTTCGGAAGGATTATAGTATAGAAGGGAAATTATGCAACAGTGCAATGCCCATTCTCGAACCGACATTATGAAACCGGCTTTATCACGCGAGGACAGTCAGAAAGACTAGATATAACAACTTAATTCATACAAATCGAACACTAAACTACGATTCAGTCGGTGTTGTGTGATTATTGTGTTTACTTACGGTTTACTATCACATATATTACATATTCTAAAACGTCACATGCAACTCTCTCTCTCTCACTGGGTTACGCAGTTAATTTTCCCGTTCACCAACAAGCCACACGGCTACCCATCTTTTAGCATGATTTTCCTTATGAACAGATGGATGACAATCGTTGTTCATAAGCGACCACCAGTTGTAATCAGAAAGTGTTGATTGGAATTTTTGTTTGATCAGCCTCGATAGAACCGGACTACACAGGAATGCGAGAAGTGACGGTGATGAAACTATACGGTCATCCCTGGTCGTTATGATGCGACCCCATTGTTGTCATTACCCTCTGAACACTAATCAGCCTAACTTAGTTGTGCAAAATGTTTACTGCACACCCCATTGTCCTAAGTCTTTCGGTGATCAATTGTTTGACTTCCATAATCATTTAACACGGTTAATCGATGACAACGACCATAATTTCGAATGCTAAACCAACTAAGTTTGTTTCACCTACTGACCAGTATAAGATGTGCATTTAGTAAACCAAACAATATTGATAAGAACTCGAAACTAGTCCGAACACAAAAGGTTGCTGCTGGATGAACCAATGAATGTGTTGTAATATAATTAGAAAATTGTGATCAGTCATCAGTTGAGCCCGTTTGGGGAAGCGACTGCAAGCTACGCCGCAGAATATCTTAAACGGGATTCCTTGTAGTATTATTCTTTGGGACAGTATGCATTGATAAAACATAGGCGAATATCTTCAATGGAAAATGCAATGAAACTGATTCGTCTCAACACATGAGGAATTCTCAAAGATCATTATCTAGTTCTAAGCAAGTGAGCAAAATCCAGGTTCGGTGCAAAATCGTTTATCAAATAGTGGACTGACGGGTACTGAATTTTAGATGTCGACGGGGCTTTGAAGATTCCCAAACTGGTTGCATTTATGGTTTCATCAAAAGAGACTAGTTCTGAACACCGGTGACAATTTCTCCATTGACAGACCACGACTTCAGGAAAACACCACTGGACTATTCAGTAGGCCAAGGTGCACTAGGTTTTGGGTGTCCAGTGATTGAAAGAGTTTCGATTAGACCACATCAACTCACGCGTTCACTATGACAAAGTTGTAGATGCGTCCACGACTACTGCGTAGGATTGGCTGAGCTGTCTACAATACAAGATGGCGAGGCAGCACAGAGTGGAAAACTTAGGTCAGTTAAAGCTGCTCCATTTAGTCGCAGTCCTTCGATAATGAGTAACGTAATAATATAAAAGAACGTGAGTCAGTAATTCTATGCAAGGAACGAATCCCGGTTCCACCAGCACGCATTTAGGGGCGTATGAAGTCGACGCGGTGGTGAAAGAAGCAATCACCAACCTGAGAGTTTCCAAATGTGGCAATTTATCAGCCGCCGCGTGTGGATTGTGAAGCAAACTTAATGCAAACTGAAGAAATTTCTTTTTTTTGGCTTGAAATTTCAAATTACAAGATTTTGGTTGCAGACAGCTTGATGGTAATTTTACTCAGCAACAGCTTAATCCATTCAAATCTCCATCTGAACTATACACCACATGCCTTCCTGCATAAACTATAAGTTCGACTGTTCATCTTTTGCATTTGAAGTCATTAGTGTACTGGCGATGGTATTCTGAAAATATTTGTCATAGTAAATTATATCGATGATGGATTCTAAGGCATCAACCTTTGAGACAGAGGCGCCGAAGAGTGTACCATAGGAAATTGTTTGAGACGCGGTTGCATTATGTGGTCCAGTGGCAGGTGGTGACGTGGGGTAGAGTTCCCTTCTTAATGATAAGTTCGTGTTTGGAAATAGGGAATAGACAATTTATGTACGCCTAAGCTGTAGCGGAAGCATCTCAAACGAATGTTCTCTAACACCGAAGGCAAATTCGTATATATATATATATATATATATATATATATATATAT